>JAJOOR010017956.1:0-16463 GCA_036250505.1 Solanum acaule
AAGTAATAACTAAGCCAAACATCGATGTGATGTCTAATATGAGGTAAAGGTAAGGGTTAGTAAATTATACACACGTAGCCGGACCAAGGTGCGGGGTGAAATTCTCTAGATGCCGGACCAAGGATTTAGAGATACCTAGCTTATCACTTTTCATGTAGCACACTAGGAAAGGATTGTTGTTACTAGGATTACTGCGTTATGAGCTTGTAGGGAACACGTATACCCTAGTTAATTCTCTCATCTTGATAACAACCAAAATTAACTTTTGTTTACTGATTACTTCCTGAATTCTTACAATTTGTTTCACAAATCCCCCTCTTTAATTACTTGTTTCTGGAAGTAATTTGACTAAATGAATATAATTGTTGGTTAAAGTTAAGTCTAAACCATTTTCCTTGTGGGATCAACCCCAACCTACAAGTTGGGTTCTTTAATTGATAACGATCGCTTATGCTTCTTTAGGGAGGTGTAATTTGAGCATATCATACTACCACAAATTTCACAACGCCATACTTATGGTTACCATCTCTTTCAAGGAGAAAACTAGCATTATTGTCATGCTTAAAATTATCACATGCAAGACTTATTTCTTTTCAGTCTCTCAAACCTCCAGTATAGGTGAGATGTGACATTTATCCAACAATATATGAACATGTTCTTATCCATAAGAACACAAGTCACATTTTTCTTTAAGAAATGAACCATAACCATTTGTACATGCTCCATAAGTTTTTATTAGAAACTCATTGTCATGCTTTCGCATTTATCAAATTTATGTGACCACCTCAACATCACTTTAAGAGGTCAAATGTACTACCACTTTGTATTCCTTTATTTTGATGGAGAATTTACAGAACTTTTCAAATTTGGGTTGCACCAACAACAATGTGCCCAGTAACTTCTCATACCACTTTGATGGATAAATATTACCTTCAAAAATTACCTTCACATTTGAAGGAGCATCTTAAGAAACAATGTGTCCAATAACCTTTCATACCACTTTAATGGACAAAATTACCTTCACATTTGAAGGACCATCTTAAGAACCCATAATGTTCTTCCTTTTAATTATCACAATGATGACCATTAACATTTTACCACACCCATATTCATACATTCAATCACTTGTCATTTTTCAAACATATTATGCACTGCTACCACATTTACATAAGAGAATGGAGCAAATTAATTGGGTAAATTTCATGACATTTAGTCAAAAGTATAAAATTTTATGTTAGTCATCATCATATCATCACTATAGTGCATTAGGACTTAAACCTAATGTCTTACCTATATAAAGACGCATTTGGTCATAAATCAATGGGACTTGAACCCAACTTCTTATTATCATGGTGCACCGAGACTTTAACTCGATGTTACCCACTTGGTGCGGTGAAACCTGAATTCACCGTCTTACCCTCAACCAATGTCTTAATAAACCAAATGCATTACCAAAAAATAAATATTGAATACCATAAATATAATCTGAATTTGACTTAAAATTGAATAAAAATGAACAAAACTAATTAATTAGAACAACATATTGGAACCAAATAAAAGCCCCAAGTAAAAATAAATTAAAACATTTTAATAGTCCCTAACAATATTGTTATGAAGACTATCATAATTTACTAACCATTTAAAAATAATCACAAAACAAGCTTTGTTAGTACAAATAATATATTAATAACTCAACAAGTAAATGTTTAGATAAAGAAAAATAAAGAGATACAAAAGTAACCAATAATGATAATCCAATCAATATGTATATGCCACATAACTCAATAACTTATCTTTTAATAAAACAAGATCATAAAGAACAATTTCTTTACAAATTATTAACTTACAAAACTAATTTTACTTTTTAAATAAATAAGTGATCAAATTAAAAGTTTGTTCAAAGTAAAAGCAACTTCCTGGACTCATATGATTTTGAGATGGTAAGAAAACTAATAATACATAATTAAAAGTAAAATATAAAATAGATTATATAGTAATTTACCTTGTTTCCGAGAGAAAAATAAACACAAATATATTTACCTTCTTTATATTTACTTTGCTTCAATCCTTTAATAGTAGAACAATTGTGCTGATAACGTGTTGTAAAACTAAAGCAAAATAAGACAAGGAATATAAAAGATGAAAAACAATATAAATAAAGAGACAAGATATGAGAGCATTTCTTATTCTTCAAAGTATTCACCAAATCTTCAAGTCTCTTCAATATTAACCCTTATGCCTATATTTATAGTGTAACATAGAGGCATACAAAAGGTTAGTCATCAACATGAAATTAACATAAATATAATGGAGGAGGTTATGGAAGTGAAAGGTTACAAGAATAATGGTTATAAAGTTGGAGGTTATGGAGGTAATGGTTATCTTCATAATGTAGGAAACTAATGGAGATAATGGGTTGTAACGACCTGTTTCCGTCGTTATAGAAATGCCAACGAGGGAAAATTTGGGACCAGAAAACTTTTTCGTAGTATTTGGGTTTTTCCAACCTAGTCCAGATTTGGGTGAATTTGGAGTCATTAAGGTGTAGGGAAATCAGGTAACAATCGGGTGATTTATTTATGATTATGACTACATAGGTGGATAGATAACTCATTAAGGAATCCGTACAACTTCACGAAATTGAATTCGGGCGAGTAGAACTCCTGGAATCGACCTTAGCGTAAAGTGTATTTTCTAAGCATCGTTGGTTAGAGGTGTATTGTGAAATGGGGATTTTGGAATTCTTTAAATATCTCACTTGTTCGTGCAAGCCGCTCTGGCGGTGTTTTTGGCCGATCTGGCGGGGCCGCTACAACGGGGTGAGGGCCCTGTGGCGGGTTCGACACGACTTAAAGTTGTAAATAAACCTCTAAATGACCTTATTTTTCACTTTTTGATTTTTAGAGATAAGGAACAAATCGCAGGCGATTCTCGTATTATATTGATTGGTTATAGACCAAGAACAAGCGGAACAAATTCGGAAAGAGAAGGATCAAGTTTCTTAGGGTTTCAAGCTTGTTTAGAGGTAGGTGATGGTTGTGATTCTATGATTGTGTGATGTATGTTTGTTCTTGCTTCATTATGATACTTGCATGTATGCGAATGTTGCATTATTGATCACACTTTTTGTAAATGAGATAGATGAATGATGGTTACCATGAAATCATGACTTAAGTGTATGATCTTGAGGATATACTTCTGATTGTTATTATGGTGTGTTGAATGGATCGGTTTCCACATTCCGGCATAACTAACTTGGATCGGTTGCCATGTTTCGACATAATAATGGGATCGGTTGCCACGTTTCGGCATAATCATTGGATCGAATACCACGTTCTGGTATGCTAACTGTTTGGGTTTGGGTTCCATGAGAAGACCAATTACTTGTCATAATTGTGTATTTGAAGACATGTGAAGTTGTTCGTTGTTCGTAAATGTTGATGATATTGTATATGTTTGATATATGCATGTGATTATATTGTTGTTTGACTTATGTATGTTGCACTTAGTGGGATAGCCGCGTGATCCTACCAGTACACTATGATTGTGTACTAATGCTACACTTGCTCTTATATTTGATGAGTACATGGCATCTTAAAGCGGCTACTGACAGACCTCACTTAGGAGATCAGTGATCGTTCGAATTCAAGGGTGAGCCAATTTTTCCGGGCTGCCATGGGTTCTCTTTCGTCTATGTCCACCATTTTTTTACTTAGACTATGTTCTAGTTAGTTGATTAGTTCATTAGATTGGGGTGCATCCCTTCTTGTTTAGACTTGTTGAACTTTAGATGTTTTGGTACGTTGACTTTCAGGTTCTAGGTTATCTCTTCCGCATTGTTTAGTTCGTTGTAAGACTTTTGTTGGAGTTTATGGGAACTCCTTATTTTCTTTCCTTAGTATTTAACTTGCTTTTGTAACTTAAATGTTTTAGTTTTTGGTTTTGTTGCTTGGTTTGGGTTGTAGTAGTGGTTCTCCCACCGAAGGGTTAGTGAGGGTGCTAATCACGACGGTCTGGGTCGTGACAAAGTTGGTATCAGAGCCTAGGTTCGTTGATCTCGATGTACCAAAATGAGTCTAGTAGAGTCTCATGAAACGGTGCGGGGACGCCTTTACTTTCTTCTAGAGGCTATAGGACTTTAGGAAATCTCTCTATTTTCTCTTGTCTCCTTTCGTGCTATGACTTGATTCTAATTGGTATATGGCTATTCAAATTGGTATCTAACCTCCTTAACTCTTCTGTTCGCAGATGGTTAATACTAGATTCAACAGTGTTAGGCCTGTAGCTCTCGTCAATGCTCTAGCTGAAAAATCTGCAGTGAGAGGTCGCGGTCAAGGCAGGGGTAGATGAAGAGCTAGGGGTAAAGGTCGTGGAAGAGTAGCGCCTGCTGGAAATGGAGCTCTTGTTGAGAATGCTCCTGTGAATGAGAACCCTCATACGCATCATGAAGAGATTGAAGAGAAGAATGTTGAGGATGCGGGACAAGAAAAAGAGGTGCAGGCTGAGACTATCGATGTTACCCCCATAGACCCAGTGTTAGCTCGATAGATCATGTCATTCTTGAAAGGGTTGGTTGGTCCTAGAGTGCTTCCTTCTGCTCAAGCAACTCAAGCTCCTACTAACCCTCATATTGCTAGCACTGCGCCCAAGGTGGGTGGAACGGGAGGTAACGATGCTTTCTTTCGTCCTTTGTTGGGTTTTGTTATGACTGGTAATTAGCATGAAATGTTGACTAAGTTTTTGAAGCTAAAGCCTCTTGTGTTTCTTGGTTCTGAGAATGAGGATGCTTATGAGTTTATCTTAGATTGCTATGAGAGGCTTCATAAGTTGGGAATTGTCTATCAACATGGGGTTGAGTTCGTGTCCTTTCAACTTCAAGGTGAGGCTAAGCAGTGGTGGAGAGCTTATATGGAATGCAGATCTTCTACTTTACCTTCACTTACTTGGACCCAATTTCATGCTTTGTTTCTAGAGAAGTATGTGCCTAGGACCTTCAGGGATCGCAAGAAGGATGAGTTCATGGCTTTGGAGTAGGGTGGTATAACTGTGGCTGCTTATAAGGCCAAGTTCCATGCTTTGTCTAGATATGTTACTCAATTGGTGACTACTGAGGAGGAGAGGATCCGGTTATTTATTAGGGGACTAAATTCTGAGTTGCAAGTATTATCTGTTCATATGATTTCTGCAGGGAGGAGATTCAATGAGGTAATAGATTATGGTAAGAAAGTGGAGAGGGTGAGGCGAGAAGGTCAATCTAAGGCATGGGCAAAAAGGGCCAAGACTTGGGTAACTTTTGAGGTTCTTATTCCAAGGGGTCCGGAAGGCCAACGCTTGCAGCCAAGCCAATTCAGTCCGCTATGCCTGCCTCTGCAGGTAGTTACTCAAAAAATCCATCTCATAATTTTCAGAATAGCCAGGGAGTCGCGCCCTCGACGGGCGACAGACCATATTTTGATCGTACTTTCTACAACTGTGGTGAACCTAGGCATATGAGAAGAGATTATCCCCACCCGCGTGTGTTAGATTCCGTGTAGCAACAGTCTAAAGCAGTGGTACCCGCGAGGAATGGTAATAATGGTAGAGGACATCCACAAGGTGGGCAAGGGGGTAATTAGTGAGGCCGTGGAGGTAGAGAAAATGGTAATACATGCAGGGGTAACGCGCAACCAGGGAAGTGGCTCATCAAGATGATAGGGCTCAGTGTTATACATTTCTGGGCAAGAATGAGGAAGAGGCGTCTGACGCAGTGATCACGGGTACTAGTCTTGTCTGTGACCGAATGGCTAATGTGTTGTTTGATCCAGGTTCTACTTTCTCTTATGTATCCGTGCGATTTGCCTTAAAGTTTGATATGATTTGTGATATACTTGATGCCCCTATCCATGGTTCTACCCCAGTTGGAGAGTCAGTCATAGTTACACATGTCTATCGTGCTTGTCCTATTTTGTTTATGGGTTTTCAGACTTGGGCTGATTTGGTGATTTTGGATATGACTAACTTTGATATAATCTTAGTCATGACTTGGTTGTCTCTCTATTATGCCGTGTTTAATTGTAATACTAAGCCTGTAACTCTAGAAATTCTGGGAAGGGAAAAGTTAGAGTGGGAAGGGGTGTACAAGTCTAAGCAAGCTAAGATTATATCATCTATTAGGGCTAGTAAATTAGTAGAGCAGGGTTGTTTGGCTTATTTTCTCATATTAGGGATGTTGAGATTGAGGCTCCATCCATTGAGTCTATTCGTGTGGTGTTGGAATTTAGATAAGTGTTTCCTAGTGACTTGCCTGGTATGCCTCCAGATAGAGATATAGATTTTTGCATTGATTTAGAGCCTGGTACTCGTCCCATTTATATCCCTCCATATCGCATGGCTCCGTAGAATTAAGATAGCTTAAGGCTCAAATCCAAGAGCTTTTTGATAAGGGATTTATTCGTCCTAGTGCTTCCCCATGGGGTGCTCCAATTTTGTTTGTTAAGAAAAATGATAGTAGTATGAGAATGTGTATAGATTACCGGTAATTGAATAGGGTTACCATTCGAAACAAGTATCATTTGCCTCGAATAGATGATCTTTTTGACCAATTGAAAGGTGCATCAGTTTTCTCCAAGATTGATCTAAGGTCTGGCTACCATCAGTTGAAAATTAGGCATGAGGATATGCCCAAGACGGCATTTAAAACTCACTATGGGCACTATGAGTTTTTGGTTATGTCTTTTGGTTTGACCAATGCGCCTGCAACTTTTATGAGTTTAATGAATTGGGTGTTCAAGCCATTTCTTGATTATTTCGTCATAGTCTTTATTGATGATATTTGGGTCTATTCGAAAAGTGAGGAAGAGCATGCCGACCATCTTCGTATTGTTTTGGGCGTTCTTGGGAAAAAAGGTTGTATGCTAAATTTGCTAAGTGTGAATTTTGGTTGACTTCGGTGGCATTTTTGGGACATGTAGTTTCAAAAGAAAGGGTGATGGTAGATCCTTAAAAGATTGAAGTGATTAAGAATTGGGTTCGGCCTAGCTCCGTGACGAAAGTTAGGAGTTTTGTGGGGCTCGCTAGCTATTATCGTCTATTTGTGAAGAACTTTGCTTCTATCGCCACGCACTTGACTAATTTGACCAAAAAGGAGATACCATTTGAATGGACTGAAAAGTGTGAGAAGAGCTTTCAAAAGCTCAAGACTTTCTTGACCACCGCACCCATCATAGCATTACCGGTAGAAGGTAAAGATTTTATTATTTATTGTGATGCTTCACATTCTGGTTTGGGTGTTGTGTTGATGCAGGATAAGAATGTTATAGCTTATGCATCGCGTCAATTGAAGGTGCATGAGAGGAATTATCCAACACATGATTTGGAGTTGGCAGCGGTAATATTTGCTCTGAAGATCTGGCAGCATTACCTCTATGGGGTTAAATGTGAGGTATTTACTGATCATCGTAGTTTGCAGCATGTGTTCACTCAAAAGGATCTGAATTTGAGACAGTGAAGGTGGATGAAGTTACTTAAAGATTATGATGTCACCATTCAATACCATCCGGGTAAGGCTAATGTTGTAGCGAACCCTTTGAGTCGAAAAACGGTGAGTATGGGTAGTCTAGCTTGCTTGAGTATAACCAAACGTCCTTTGGCTAAGGAAATTCAGACCTTAGAATCTAAGTTCATGCAGTTGGGCATCTCAGAAAGAGGTGGGTGTTAGCTAGCATTGAAGTGACGGCCACATTCATTGAGGAGATCAAGGCCAAACAATTTGAAGATGAAAATTTGGAGGAGCTTAGAAAGAAGACTGCGATTGGTAAGGCACAAGAGACCCTCTTGATGCGGAAGGTGTGCTCAATTTTAAAGGGAGAATATGTGTTCCTCGAGTTGACGATTTGATTCAAAAGTTATTGATAGAGTCCCATGGGTCACGATATTCTATTCATCCGGGTGTGACCAAGATGTACCAAGATTTGAAGTGAATTTATTGGTGGCCGGGGATGAAGAAGGACATAGCGGAGTTTGTGGCGAAGTGTCAAAATTGTCAACAAGTGAAATATGAACACCAAAGGTCTGCAGGTTTGCTTCAAAGAATGCCAATTCCGGAATGAAAGTGGGAGAGGATAGCCATGGATTTCGTGGTTGGTCTTCCCAAGACTTTGAGGAAGTTTGATTCTATTTGGGTAGTGGTTGATAGATTGACTAAGTCAGCCCATTTTATTCCGGTAAGAATAGATTATAATGTTGAACAATTGGCTAAGGTGTAGGTGAAAGAGATAGTGAGGTTGCATAGGGTGCCCCTCTCTATCATCTCAGACTGTGGTACCCAATTCACATCCAAGTTTTGGAGGAAATTACATGATGAATTGGGCACACAACTCACCTTTAGTACAGCCTTCCATCCACAAACAGACGGGCAATCAGAGAGGACTATTCAAGTGTTAGAAGACATGTTAAGGGAATGTGTGCTTGATTTTGGAGGGCATTGGGATAAATTCATACCTTTGTGTGAGTTCTCCTATAATAATAGTTATCACTCCAGCATAGATATGGCACCATTTGAGGCACTCTATGAAAGGGGATGTAGATCACCCATAGGATGGTTTGAGGCTAGAGATGTGAAACCATTGGGGGTAGATTTGATGAAGGATGCTCAAGATAAGGTGAGGAGTATTCAAGCTAAGCTTCTAGTAGCCCAGAGTATACAGAAGAAGTATGCGGATCATGAGGTGAGAGACATGGCGTTTCAAACCGGTGAGAATGTTCTTCTTAAGGTATCACCTATGAAAGGGGTGATGAGATTTGGCAAGAAGGGCAAACTAAGTCTGCGATACATTGGTCCCTTTGAGGTTCTTGAATGTGTAGGACCGGTAGCATATAAATTGGCTTTACATCCTAATCTATCGGGTGTTCATCCGATATTTCATGTGTCTATGTTGAAGAGGTATCATGGTAACGGGGATTATATCATTAAGTGGGACTCAATTGTGTTCAAGGACCTCCAATATGAGGAGGAACCGGTGGCAATTCCTGATCATGATGTGCGCAAGTTCAGAACCAAAGATATTAAGTCTGTGAAGGTTCAATGGAAGCATCGTCCAGTTGAGGAAGCTACTTGGGAGATCGAGAGGGACATGCGAGACAAGTATCCCCAATTGTTCGTCGATTCAGGTACTACTTCATTCTTCCTTAGCCTATTTTTTGTAAGTTTTGTCACTCGGGGACGAGTGATGGGTAAATTGGTATCTATTGTAACGACATGTTTTCATCGTTATAGAAATGCCAAAAGGGGAAAATTTGGGACCGAAAAACTTTTTCGTAGTTTTGAATTATTCCAACCTAATCCAGATTTGGGCGAAATCGGATTCATTAAGGTGTAGGGAAATTTGGTAACAATCAGGTGATTTATTTATGATTATGATTACATGGGTGGATAGATAACTCGTTAAGAAATCCGTATGACTTTACGGAATTGAACTCCAGCGAGTAGAACTCCCGAAATCGACCTTAGTGTAAAGAGTATTTTCTGAGCGTTATTGGTTAGAGGTGTGTTGTGAAATGGGGATTTTGGAATTCTTTAAATAGCTCATTGGTTCGTGCAAGCCGCTCTGGCGGTGCTTTTGGTCTCTCTGGCGGGGCGGTTATAACGGGGTGAGGGCCGCTGTGGCGGGTTTAACGCGACTTAAAGTCGTAAATAAACCCCTAAATGACCTTATTTTACACTTTTCGATTTTTAGAGCTAAGGAACGAACCCCAGGAGATTCCTAACAGTTTTCCACCATTCTTGAGGCTAAAGGTAAGCTTTTCGCTCCCCGAATCCATTTTTCGATCTGTAGAACGTAATATAATGGGTAATTAATGATGGGGGAGGGTATTGATCTAGATTCTATGGTGGAAACAACTCTCTTTTGGAAACTTGGGATCATGGGTATGATCTAGGGTTGTTAGAATTGTTAGTAATCCGAGTAATTAGTGATTGTTTATTGACTCCCGTATTATATTGATTGGTTGTAGACCAAGAATAAGCAGAACAAATCCGAAAAGGGAAGGATCAAGTTTCTTAGGGTTTCAAGCTTGTTTAGAGGTAGGTGATGGTTGTGATTCTATAATTGTGTGATGTATGTTTGTTCTTGCTTCATTATGATACTTGCATGTATGCGAATGTTGCATTATTGATCACACTTGTTGTAAATGAGATAGATGAATGATGGTTACCATGAAATCATGGCTTAAATGTATAATCTTGAGGATATACTTGTGATTGTGATTGTGGTGTGTTGAATGGATCGGTTGTCACGTTCTGGCATAACTAACTTGGATTGGTTGCCACGTTCCGGCATAATTATGGGATCGGTTGCCACGTTTCGGCATAACCATTTGATCGGGTACCACGTTCTGGTATGGCAACTGTTTGGGTTTGGGTTCCATGAGAGGACCAATGATTTTTCATAATTGTGTATTTTAAGACATGTGAAGTTGTTCGTTGTTCGTAAATGTTGATGATATTGTATATATTCGATATATGCATGTGATTATATTATTGTTTAACCAATGTATGTTGCACTTAGTGGGATAGCCGTGTGATCTTACCAGTACACTGTGGTTGTGTACTGATACTACACTTGCTCTTATTTTTGTTGAGTACATGGCATCTTCAAGCGGCTACTGACAGACCTCGCTTAGGAGATCAGTGATCGTTCGAATTCAAGGGTGAGCCAATTCTTCCGGGCTGCCATGGGTTCTCTTTCGTCTGTCCACCATTTTCGGACTTAGACTATGTTCTAGTTAGTTGATTAGTTCATTAGATTGGAGTGCATCCCTTCTTGTTTAGACTTGTTGAACTTTAGATGTTTTGGTATGTTGGAGTTTATGGGAACTCCCTATTTTCTTTCCGTAGTATTTAACTTGCTTCCGTAACTTAAATGTCTTAGTTTTTTGTTTAGTTGTTTGGTTTGGGTTGTAGTAGTGGTTCTCCCACCGGAGGGTTAGTGTGGGTGCCAATCACGACGATCTGGGTCGTGACATGGGTGAGAGTAACTTCTTGGTGTAATGGACATCCACACTATAATATTTTATAACAATAAGAGATTTTTTTTGTACAATAGCATTTTTCTAATTCAATTATACTCCCTATGTCCCATATTAGTTGATCACTATACTAAAAATAGTTGTCTTATATTAGTTGATCAGCTTACTAAATCAAAAAGGCATTAATTGATTTTTCTCCCTATTACCCTTGTAATTAATTCTTTTTGAAAATGTTCATACTTGTTTGTAAAGTTCCAAAAAAGTTCTTAAGAGGTGAATTGGTAAGGGTAATGCTAAATGGCCAAAAAATTTGGCCAGAAATTGTGATTTCTTAATATACGTGTAAAAAAAATGATCAACTAATATGAGACTGAGAGAGTATATATTTAACTTAGTTCCAATCTTGGACAAACAAATGCACGCACGTAAATGATCATTCATTTCTATGCTTTTAATGGAAACCGAACGGATGTTAAAGTAACGATTTAATTTGACTTCCTCGGTTCATCGTATTAAATGAGTCGTTGGGTAAGACTTTAAGAATTAGGGCAAAAATTGTTTACACCCTAACTTTACACTAAAATTCAAATTCCACACTCGACTTTAAAAAATAATTATTTTTAACTAATACAAAAATTAATTATACATAACATGAAAAATATACCATATAAGGTATTAATAATACACAAAGTTAATGCATGCATTATTATTGTTATTACACTCTGCCAAAAGACTCCTAAGAGCAATATCAGTAAAAGTAAAGATACAGGTAATCAGGAAGTAGATACAATTAACGTAGAAATGCTACTTGTGAATTTTTTTCCCTTCTGCTAGAAAAGTAATATCTCTCATTTATAAAATACCTATGTTTCAAAACTGAATAAATCAATAACATTCACCATAGTTATATGTGGCTTTTGTTAAAAAAAAAATACAATATGCAATAGCAGATAGTGAGTTTTCAAGTTCAAATATTGTTCCAATTGGCATGATCATATATCAGGGAAATACTAATCAAGCTTTGATTGTACTTGCAATATCACTCAGGGCGCGGTGGGGGTGGGGTGTTGTTTCTACATCTGTAATGGCACAAGAAATACAACATAGTTGCACTAGGATAAAAGAACATGGCACATCCATTTTGAGTTTTCTATACAGTAAAGTTATAGCTAATCAAATATTTTCACTTTCAAATGCTTAAGCTGTCCTCCTGCAACAAACACCAGCATGCAATGTATTCATCCTCCATACATTCTTTAAACATTGCAGGAAACTGCATCTAGTAAAGAGTTCAACCATGCTCCTCACTGTTGTTCTGTCCCAGTACAAATGTTTAAATTGCTTCACAATATTTTACACGCTGCAATACAGAATACAAACAAATGAGCCAAAAGACACAAGTATCAAACATGGAGTATCACATAAAATTGGAGAATACATCTTGCACGACATGAGAATCTCAACACTTCAATCATTCAGGAGAAACATAAAAACTACAAATAAACGAGTCAACAGAGATGTGAAATATGAGATATCACAAGAACTGAACTATCACCACACCAGCATCTCAACATCCCACATGAAGGAAAACAGCACACTTATACAGCTAGACTGATTGAGCAGAGGAGCAAACAAAGCTGATATCTCTACCATACTATTTTCCTTGACACGTAGAAGCTAAATGAGCTCTAGTGAAGTCCCCTCACAAATTTAGATATAAGTTATGAATCTTAATCACTTGAATAACTGGTTATATCCATATCCAACAACGGATGATTTCATAAGCTGGTTGTACTGACTACACAGCTTGTCAATGAGAAGCTTAAAATTAGGTTGCCTTCTCATTTAGGTCGAATGCACATGCTGAGAATTTGCGACTACAGGTGCCAAGAACTGTTTGAAGCCTCCCTCACAAACAAGTTCCCTCTTCTCCACAATTTATGCATGCCCTCATTCAATTCCATTAACATGCACCATCATAAATTACAACTCTGATGCAAAATAAGTTCTTATACCTTAAAATACGTTATAAATTATTACTCATTCTTAATGGACAAAATTCTGTAATGTCGAGTTAGACTTTGTACTAATATACTATATTTGTTTTTCTAGATACAGTTAATCAAACTTTAGCAAAGTGAAAAACACTCCCATTCCCTTCCCCACTCTTGGCAGTTGATCTTCTTGTGACTATTTTCCTTATACTTCCACTAACTCTGCTACTGAAAAGCCTAAATGCCAAGTTGACGAAAGTAACAAAAAATAAGGCAATCTGATACATGTGGACAAAATAATCCAGGCCAAATAGTTGCTAATACTATATTGGAAAGCCCAAAGAAACAAATTGAATCCTATCTAGAGAAACCCCAACCCCTCCTTAAGTTTGGAAAGCACACAAAATTAATGAGGCAATTTGGTTTTTAACATATTAAGCCAATTTGCATAAGAAATGTGACGGCCAGTAAATTAGGAGACCATAGAGAGAATGAAATCATATTCACAAAATCACAAATATGAAGTACAAGGAGAACAGATGACGATAACTCTGATATATAAAGGTGTCAAATCCAAATTATGAGTTCTTAACAAAAGAACTATCAGAAAACATTACCCACAGAACTCACCAAGCTACCTCACCTTTCCGGTTTTCATTCTTTCAAGAAATAAAGTTTCTACATCCACTTCCATGGAAACATTCATTCCTGTCCAAATCTCCCGGGCCAAACCTCCACACCTTTATAAGAGTTTTAACTTGTTTTTAGCCAATCTGAAGCCATTATAAGTTAATCAATCAACCATCTCATAGTTTCCATTTCGATTCGATTAGTATAACTGCATACTGGTTTCAGCTAGTATATAATCATCAAACTTATACAATTAACACCTGATTTTATCATTAAAGAGTAACTTATATGAGCTGATACCTAGCAAATAATGTAATTAACCGGCTAAATCATTAGACTACTATAGTAAGAGTTTTAAATATAACCTAGATCTATATTCCAAAACTAGTCAACACTATTAAAATGAAATCTAGCGAACAGAACATATGAATGAAACATTCACAATAGATCAAAAGATAGCTCATAATAATCCCGCGCCAGTAACAGGGCAAACAAGCGCGAGTCATAACAAAAAATAGAGTTTCCAAGCTGAACAGATAAGGAATTCCCAAATCACTAACTAAAAAGTGCAAATTTTACAAAGAAAGAGAAGACTCAGAATCAAAAAACTGTAGAGGAGAACAATCCTTACGTTGACTATGCGATTGAGATGAAGGCACAGGGCAGAAAATAGCTCGTCCAATCATTGACAAAACAGAAACAATTCCAGCTAAATACAAAACCATCACGAACACAAGAATCCACGGCATCATGAAAAACCCAATGAAGAACGTTACAGATCCACATAGCATCAAAGCCATAGAAATACCGAGAAGCAGGGAAGCAAAACCCGCGGGAGTAATCTGCTGCATCGGCCTTACTGGCGGCAACTGTGAACTGCGTTGGATAACCGGCGACTGATCAGAAAATTCGAACGGCGTAGTTGGAGATCGAAGAATGTTGAAAATCAAAGTAGAAAGCTCATAAAGAAGCTTAGATTGTTGATCCTGTTGACTTCTCATCATGTTGCTAAAGTTTCTCTTTCCTTTTTATTTCTTCGAAGAGAAAAATAATAGAGTATCTTAAAAGGACAAAAAGAGGAGATAATGCAGAAAACGAGGCAAGTGGATAAAATTTGTGATCAAGTGGTATTTATCCAATCAAACAATTTATTGGTGGCGCTCTCTGACCCAAAAAATGAAAGACGCGGCGGTGCTGTTCCGATCACTCATCAGAAACCCCCGCCCACCATTCACCTTCTATCTTTAAAATTCATTTGAATATAGTTATAAGATTGCCGAAATAAAATATAAGATTATTTTATTCCATATTTAATCGGAGAAATTAGGTATTTATTGATTAGTTTTCCTACCATTTTTGTTATTGCGATGGGATAAGTACTTCTCGTTTGATTGTGAGTAAGTTATGATGGATAAGCTATCATAGCTAATTATCTCATCATGTATATGAGATAACTTATTCATGAATGGTGGGATAAATAATTTCATCGCTACTTCCAACCAAACGTAGGGGAAAATAATTATACATTTTATCTATAGATTAGTATAACTTATACCTCACACTAAATGACTACTAAATGATCATCTAAGTTTTAGAAAATGTCTTAAAAATTATTTTCATTTTAAGATTAAAATATTACTACTATTATTCTCCAAAATACTTAATACAACAAAAGTTTCCTTCTCTGTTAGTTGGTATGTCAGGTCATTAAAGTGTTTTATTATAATAAATTTGTTTGATTCATTTAATCAAAATCTTAATTTTGTTCTTTATATTATTATTTTTTTAAAAGTAGATTAGTTTATTAAGAAGAAATTTGTATGCTTCTAAAAATATTTTTGTTACTTAAACTTAATACTTATTATTTTCCTAAATAGTCACTCATGTTTTGAAAATTGCCTGTACAAAATACTTTTATTTTTTTAAGACAATAATATCACTCAACTATTACTTCTTTTTTCTCTAAAAAATACTAAATACCTCAAAAGTCTCATTCTATTCTGTTGACATGTTATGTCATTAGACCATCTATTTTTTTAAAAAAGAAATAGACATATTTAACTCATCAAACTTATGTCTCTATAATACAAAACACAAATATAAATTCATGAAGATTATATAAAAAAAACACAAATAATCTAACTTCCTGCAAAAATTTCCACCAAATAAAATTCAATGAAAAAATCTTTGTAGGTAATTATTACCTGAGGATTTTTGAAATCCCAAAGTTAATTATTTGGAAATTTTAAGCAAGTAATTTTTCATAAAAATATTCAAATAAATCTGTAATATTGACATAGAGAAAAGTTGGTAAAAATGATAAATAATTTCATGACTATTTAATACTTCCAACCAAATTGTCACGACCAGTGGCGGAGGCAAGAATTCTATCAAGGGGGTTCAAAAAAAAATCAAACACGCTAATATTATCTATAAATAAACGGGTCGGGTCATATATGAACAGATTGATTAACAAACGGGTTGACAAAAAAAAAAATCCTTAGTTCAAATAATTTCTTACAATTACAACTTATCTTAAGAAACAAATTTAAAGTACATATCTATAAAATGATAATAAAGTAGCACAACTCATTCAAAAAGTTCTACAAGTTCTTCAATTCCTTTAGAATTCTCTTCGGCTCCTGAAAGTGCAAATGGAGAGCAAGAACAAATTTAACATTAGAAAGACTAACAAAAAACACAAATCAAAGAGAAAATACTATTTCTTCACAAAAAATCTTTTTGGCATAAAATGACTTCATTACATTACAAAACTACACAACCTTGAAGGGAGGTTAAGAAACCAAACATGCGGATAAACCTATCAAAACATAG
>JAJOOR010017957.1:0-14133 GCA_036250505.1 Solanum acaule
CCGTTAAATCCCATGTTTGGCTACATGGTTCTTATGGAGAGTTGAGTTAATATGAACTCGTGTCCCCAATTCGGTGCTCAATACTACTCCCAAAAATATACTTTAGCTCATAAGTGTTTTAAACACATCTTTCTTTAGTTTGAGATAATTGCTCAAAGCTTAGCCCAAAGGCTCTCTTGGAAAAACATAGTTCCTTTCTTACTCAAATGTAAAAATATTTATAAACTTCTTTGGGAATACTTAGTTCCCTAATAACCTTTGAGAAAATGAACTAAACTCTATACTCTTGGCTTAACTTGAAACTTGAGCCTTAAAACGAAGTTAAAACGTTTAATAAAGACTCTTGAAAAACTTTAAAGACTTGTTTTGACTTGCTTCTTAACTTCTAGACTTGACTCTAACTTCACTTGACTTTGATCCTAACCTTCCTCAAATTGGATTACGGATTCAAGGGTAATGATCTCATGTTTATGGATGAGTTCGTGATGTTTAGATGTACCTTAGGATGTTGAAAACAACTAGAAAACATAGGTACATTACCAAAGAACATGTATGAAAAAGTGGGGAAGGAATGGGGAGGATTGGAGTCCTTGGCGCTCTAAGAGGCGCGGGGCGCCAACCCTCAAAGTTTAGAAGGCCTGGTGGGGCACTCTGCATGGCACGCCGCTCCAAGGGGGAAACTTCAGAGTCCCTTTGGGGGCGCGCTGGCTGGCGCGACGCCCCAACCTTTTTCCCCGAAAAACCGACTTTTCTTCTTAGTTTCCCCAACTCTAAACCCTCTCAACAACAAAGGTTCTTTCCCCAAACACTTAGAATCATTAAAACCCTTAATATACAATAGCTTCAACTCAAAATCACACCCGGAAACACGTACCAAACCAACAAGAAACTTCAACAACACAACCACAAGAATTCAACAACCACAACCAATCTTTTCTCGGAATTTAAAACAAGTATGGCGTGTGGGGGATGAACCAACCCAACACTATGATCTCACATACCTTAATAGGGATCACCCCCGACGAAATCCACGACGATCTTGACGAACTTTGCTTCTTCTTCACTTTCTCCTCTTCTTTCTCTCTTCACTCACAACCCTAACTCTCACTTTTAAAAGGGAAAAACTGAATTAAAATCAGTCTAGACCCTTAATATAACCAAAAGAAATGGTTAGGGAAAAGGCCAAAATACCCTTACAAATTCGGACTAAACTGTCCTATGCCAACAACCCAACTTCCAAAGGGCATAACTCACTCATACGAACTCGGAATCAAGCAAACTCGGAATCACTCACACGATCATCCCGAGCTAGGAGATATGATCGTGTGAAGTTGACCAAAAACTCATTTTTTTCATACTTAACTAAATTTCCAGATTTTTGAATTCTTTCCAAAAATGACTATTTCCAATTACAAGCTCCTTCATAGCTATTTCAAATTGCACGATGTTACAGTTTCGAGTTAGGTCCTTAGGTACATTTGCCGGGTATCTGTATCTAAAGGTAATTTGAGAAAAAGAACCGAGGTTGGGTGATTTGGGGCTGGAAGACGAAGAAGAAATTTCGTTGGACGAAATTTGAGTGTGGGAACGCGTCGCGCGACCTATTCCCAGAATTGAAAAATTGTGCTCCGCGTCGTGGAGCTGACACGAGGTGTTTTGCCTCAAAAGTTGTTTTCGAAACGAAAATTTAAAAGCCTTTCCGCGTCGCGGACCCACCTTCAAAAATTCATTTTCGATCTTTTCCCATGTTTAGCTATTTAAAATCATTCCTAAACAACATGATATCCTTCCAATCACAAATCTTAATCCTTGAATCCATAATTCAATTCAAGGATCAGTTAAGGGTCAAGTCGAGAGCAGTTAAGATCAAAGTCAAGAGAAGTCAAGAGTCAAGTAAGAGAAGTTCATTTCAAGTTTTCATAAGTCTTTTACAAACGTTTTAGCTTTGTTTTAAGACTTAAGTTTTGAGTTCAGTAAAGAGTAAAGTTTGAAGTTCATTTCTTCAAAAGTATATGGAGACTATGTATTCCCAAAGAGTTTTAAAAAATTTCACATTTAAACAAGAAAGGAAACTTCGATTTCCAAAGAGCCTTCGGGCTAGTTTTCAGAAAAAAGTAAATGCTTTCATAATTAAGAAAGAGGGGAAACTTTGATTTCCAAGATAGCCTTTGAGCTAAGTTTTGAGCACTAATCTCAAATCACAGAAGAAATATGTTTTTAAACATAAGAGCTAATATTATATTTTTGGGAATAGTATTGAGCACCGATATGGGGATGCGAGTTCACATTAACTCAAGTCTCCATAAACCATGTAGCTATCATGGGTAGAAAATGGTCATACTTTTTAGATGAATCATTTTCGCATAGACTAGTGGATCCACTTAGTGAGTTAGCTTCCTATATCACGGCAAGGTATAGGATGGGCCTCAGCAGCGTGAGGTAAAGCAATGTATAATCACTATAGTTCTTAAGTGATGGTTGTCAATTAGAGAAACTCCCACAACAATAGTAGCATGGTTCCTTAAGGGGTTCTGCTTAGTGTGAATGGGGGTATGAGACTTATTTCATACATTGCACAAGTAGACTTTGAGAGGGAGCATGGTTTGTCTGTTTATGATATTATGATTATGAATTGACAACATGTTTTCAACAGTTTTTCTTTATATTGCACTTGTTTTAAACTGCTTTATAATGAAATGAGTTTATTTAAGTATTCAGGAGTTGATAAGAGCCAAGGTAAGTGTTTCTTTCATAATTTCTTTCGAGCCTATGTTGTTTTAGCATTCCAACTCGCATACTCGTACATTCAATGTACTGATGCCAGTCGACCTGCATCGTATTATAATGCAGACACAGGTAACTAGGATCGGCATTCGGCGCATTCGTTGATCCAGTGAGCAGTTCAGAGTCTGTTGGTGAGCCTCTTTGCATTCCAGAGGACTCCTTTACATTGCTTTCAATTTTAGTATTAGTTCATTAGGATGTCGTAGGCCTGTCCCGACATCCATCTCAGTTGTTTAAAGGCTTCATAGATAGTCAGACAGTCAGTTAGTTAATTCAGTTGTCTTTACTTTTCATTTCATATGTTAAAGACTTGAGTTTGCCTTAATGGCCAATTGAATGTTCCTTTATAACATTCTAGTTACTTCATAAATGTGTATGTGATGAGTTAAGTCTTCCGCTGAGTTAGTAAGCCAGATCAAGGGTTTGCTTGAGGCCAGCAATGGTCTTCGAGTGCCAGCCACGTCCAGGGTGTAGGCTCGGGGAGTGACAATACTTACCACTCCATCACAATCCTAATTGTTTACTGAGAACAACTTTACCGCCGTCACAACAGTGTCATTTTTTATTTATAAAAAAATTATTATTCTATCAAAGTATTTGGAAAAAAATAAAATCAAAGTATTTGGAAAGTTTTGTTAAAAATGTCTTTTTCCATCCAATATAAATATAAATTTTTATTACTTTGTGAATATAAATTAAATACAATGAATTGATACACGGAATTAAGATAACCGTACCAAAGAAGGTGGGTAACGTAAATATTTAATTTTATTGCTCTGTCAATAGTATCTGATTATGAATGCAACATGGGGAGTTGATGCACCTTTTTTCTCCGTTCGATATTCAATATCCACATTACAATTCGATTAAATATGAATTTGCGCAGATGCACGTTTGAAGATTGTCCACTAATCATCAATTGGTGTGCGGCCGGATGGATGGTACTTTTCAACCTTTAATAAAGCGTCTCAAGTTTTAGACATGAAATTACAGAAGTTCTTGATAAGAAGTGCTCCTCTCTTTTATAGATCTTATTAGGCTCGAAACTAGATTAACCAGACTAGTGTGCACATATTAGTTATTCGAGTAAATTTCTTAGATAGTCACCATATTTGAGAATTTGCTCTATAATATCACTTTTATTTCTTTTAGGACCATAATATCATCTAACTATTCTTATTTTATTTAAAATATACTCCTCTCTCCTATAAACATATTAAAAAATTCACTAAATATTTGACATGTTGCAACCTCAGGAATTGGAAGAATATTTCCTTTACATTCATGTACAAAATTATTGGACCTCAGTAAGAAAGTTCATAAAAATGACCATTTCAAATATCTTCACATGATATGACGTTAGATATATGTATATTTAAAAATACATAGTATCAATTTCAAAAGATTACTACAATGACCATTTCAAAGGTACCTAGTACAATTTTAATAATTTTAGCAACTCATGCAAAGTGCCTGACATTTTACCATTTCATATCCACATCAAAATTAGTACATATATATATTTGTTGATATTTAACTATACCATACAGTTCTTGTTATAATAGTAATAATAACACATATAGAATTAATGTACATCCTTCATAATCTTGCAACTTTCACTATGACAACACTAATAATATTCATTTTCCAAATGCTTTATGTATTGCCCTTTTGTTCATCTACTTCAACTGCTACATTTGTGTTTGGAGATTCTTTGGTTGATTCTGGCAATAACAACTTCTTGTTTACCCTCTCTAAAGCTGACTCTCCTCCATATGGCATAGATTTTAAACCTTCTCATGGCCACCCTACTGGAAGATTCACCAATGGTCTCACCATTTCCGATATCGTTGGTAATTTTACGACTTGATTCATGTTTCTGGGTTTAAGTTCTATGTACTGATGATAACGTAAAAAGTATTGTGAAATCAAGTCACTTATAAGGTAATCACAAGTAAATTTCTATGATAAGCATCATTTCATGGTTATAACTTGATCAAAGTAGATACTAACCTGCTATTACATGTTAGTGTATATAACTTAAAACCTATTTCCCTCGTTCCAATTTATCTGACACTAAGGATTTGTGCATGGAGTTAAAGAAATTTTATGTGACTAAATCATCTGACTAACGACAAAATGAGAATTGTAAAATTAAATTATTATTATTTTTTTACTAAAAAGGAAATTGTGCCTTTGTAATTTGAAGAGAGGGAGTATTATTAATTATTTTTTGTAAAGTTATTTGATTGTTTTAGCTAAAAGGGTGTGACAATTAGCTAGGTACCTTGTTGGTCACTAAACAATCTTTTTTTTTTTCTCATGCAGGTGAAGCTCTTGGAGATAATTCATTTCCTCCACCATATTTAGCACCAAATGTGGAGTCAAATGCAACAAATATTGGAATTAATTATGCTTCAGGTTCTTCAGGAATTTTGGATGCAACCGGAACTCTTTTTGTTAGTACCATCTTTTTTTTTTCTCGTATAAGATTTAACTTACATACACTGACTTAAAGGAAACTTACATAAATTTTACTAGTTTAAGAGCTAATTACTTAAATACATCCTAGTTTGCAATATCACGAAACAAATCTTACCAGATTTTGGTGCGTCCAGATATCTTGGGATATATATATATGAATAAGTCAAAATTATGTGTAATTTGTTCTAGATACACTATATTCAAGTGGACTCCTTCTCATGTCGCTCGCCATTCTCCTATGTATCTGGTATCCCAAATACGTTCCATTCACACCAGATACATACAAATACATGTATCATCTATAGTTAGTGTGATTCACATGTATCTTTGATACATGACTATCTCCTTTCCTATCTCGCTTGTCTCTCTCTCAATTTTAGTGTATTAGCAAAAATACATATAACTAGGTGTATCTTGCTCAATATATGATAGTAAATTCTTAATTAGCAGTAAGATACATAGTTTTTCCAGAATTAGTATATATGGTATGAATGTATATCTAATAAAGTTGTTTTTCTTTATTTTAACGTGTTATAGCAGGTAAAATATTTTAAAATTCTGATAGATGACATATGTTGCAGATAGGGAGAGTGCCATTAAGGGAACAGATCAGCAATTTTGAGGAAAGCAGAAAATACATTGTGAATTCAATGGGAGAGGAAAATGCAAAGAGATTCATAAAGAAAGCAATGTTTTCTATAACAATTGGGTCTAATGATGTTATAAACTATTTCCAACCATCTATCCCTTTTGTAAGTAATGAAAAGGTTTCTCCAACAACATTCCAAGACTTCCTAATTTCTAACTTGACTATGAACCTTCAGGTACTACGTCTATTTCAATTTATTTGTCTGATTTTGACTTGATACGAAATTTTTTAAATTAACGAAGGCTTTAGAATTTACAGAAATGCCTTTTAATCTTATAATTTTTAAATCTGTCATGTGAAAAATTATAGTGAATGAGTTGTCAAAAAGGAAAAATAAAACAAATAAAAAGATATTATATTTCCTCTTTCCAATTTATGAGTAACATTTTCTTTTTCAAGTCCATTGCAAAAACAATACTACCCATCCAGTGTATGAGAGTCAAAATACATGATTTTACATATAAATTCGAGTATAAATTCTTCATATTTTGTATAATAAAATTTACATATATATTTTTCAAAAAAAAGTTCGATAAGTTTGACTTTCAAATGTTAATACCTTCACGTAAAATGTAAAATGAGACGGGGAATAATTTAACTTAAACTTTTCACTCTTTTTGGCCTCCAATAACAAGTTTTCACACCCACACAAATATTACCTCTCAAACTTCAATTTTTACCTCTAATAAGTTTCAAGTCTCTTAAAAAAAATACACAAATATTATAAATCTCATCTTTGAATAGGCGTTTTAGCTAATTTTCTAACCTCTTTATTTTTTTTTAATTATTTTTATAGAGACTGCATAAATTAGGGGCTCGAAAATTTGTAGTAGTTGGAGTTGGACCTCTTGGGTGCATTCCATTTATGCGTGCCATTGGATTAATATCAAAGGGTAAATGCTCTGTGGAGGTAAACACATTAATCAGAAATTACAATAAGAAACTCAAGGTGGAGCTACATAGATTGAACAAATATATCAAACCTAAAGCCATCTTCATATATGCTAATTCCTATGATGTTTTCAGAGAGATCATACTAAATCATAAACAACACGGTACGTCTTTCCTTCGTTGAGTTGTGTGACCATCTCATTTTGTAATGTTATAATGTTGACGAATACATATATACGTACTCTTTATTTAAAAATTTATATTTTTTAATATGACGTGTGACATGTGTAAATTCATGATAACGTGTTACCTGCCCTATTAACATGTTGAAGTATGATTGACTCATCTAACAGTTGATCAAGACACTTCAACATCATTAACTAGTTGTAGTGATGGTGACCAAAGTCAAACCTAGCCTTAATGTACTGATTCATCACGTGAATCTAATAACTTTTGTCCAAATCATATATTTGAACTGGGAATCCAATTTTTATCATATACTTCAAATTCATTATAACGGATGATAAAAGGAACCGAGAAGAAGGTATCAACAACAACTGGTTTTATTACTTGACAACTCATGATATTCATATCGATCTATTATGCAATGAGACTTGAACTCATAACATGTTACCTGCTCTATTAACATTTTTGAAGTATGAACGACTCATTTAAAAGTTGGTCAGAGTACTAGATTCACGTGAATCTAATAACTTTTTCCCAAATCATATATTTGAACAGGGAATTCAATTTTTATCATATACTTCAAATTCTGAATCCGACTTTATGATCATTTAATTTATTAACAATATTTTGTTTTGTGAAATTTATAGGATTTGAGAATGCTGATGCACCATGTTGTGGAGGATACTTTCCACCATTTGTTTGCTACAAGGGAAAAGATGCTAACACAAGCTCTGTGATGTGTAATGATAGAGGAAAATATGTGTTTTGGGATGCTTATCATCCAACAGAAGCTGCTAATGTTATAATAGCAAAAATGTTCTTGTATGGTGATGCTAGAATAATATCTCCTATTAACATTCTTCACCTTCACAATTATGATTCCTAGTATTGGAAAATAATATATCAATGACCTATTATTAACTACACTAGTATGTTCTTTTTAACGGTTTAAATTTTTAGATAATATCGTCACATGCTTAAATATGGAATCAGAGCAGACAATAGGTTATGCATTCAAATCTTACCGACACGTAAGAAGCAAAAATATATTTTAGCCTATTTGACTCATGAAAAACAATTAGGTCCTCTTATGAAGGACATGTCAAGAGATAATATAATTAAACAATTAACATTTCTCTTTTCATTTTATTTTTTAAGCAAAAAATTGCCCCACGGTCGGAATTAATAGAGGACAGTATATTAATTGCACCAATAATATTAGTAAATGTGAGTGTGCTAAGTCAGCTAGATGTTTAGCTGTTGGAAGTTGCAATAATGCATGTGCTGGATGGACCTTTTTTGTTGGGTTATATATATGCATAGGGTATAAATGACTACTTCAAACACCCAATTAATTAGCTCATTTAAAAGAATATAAAATAAAATTAAAAAAACTCCAGGTGTTATATAGGAATAAAAGTGTCATTTTGCTGGCATGTGACACTTTGGCCTGCTTTAGTGTCACTAATTAATTTTATTTACGGAAAAGGGCCAAAAATATCTTTGGACTATCCGAAAAGGTTTAAATATACCCTTCATCCACCTATTTATCTAAAAATACCCCTCAATCCATCTTTTTGGTCCACCCTTACCCTTAAAACCAACAATTTTTTCTTAAATTATTATTATTTTTTATTATGTGACAGATTTCTATTTGCTAAAGTTAAAACCCCACCTTCAGCCCTTTATTTAACCCACCCCATGACCCATACCCATCTAATTAAAACACCCGACCCTTTACTAATAACATTATTTTATATAACTGAATTTATAAATATTACAAAAGCTTATTTGTAGAATTTTAACCTAATATTGTTTAATTTTAATTTTTGTATCTAGCCAAATACTGATATTAATGAAAAATTTAATTTTTGTTAGAAATTTTTTTTGTACCTACACTTATTATAGAAACTTTCACTAAAATATAAATGAGAGTTAAAAATTTTCTTTATTATTTATGATAATTTAATATTTAAATTTTGTTCCCAACCCATAATTTTGGAGTAACAATTTTTTTTTATATATGTCATGTAATTTTTTCGAGAAAATTTTAGTAAAGCACTTGCCACCGTCGCCCATGAAGAACTCGATGCGGCTCCTTCTCAGAAAACAAAAGAAGTACATTTTAGTTTTCTTTTTGAGCAGAAATATCATTTTGATTTACTCAATACAACAACAGTTCAAAAAATGATGCAAGAGAGATTTGTTCTTCTCATACAGAAACAAAAGATTTTAGACATAAATGAATAGGGAAAATACATTCCGTATAACTTCACAATTCAAATCATACAATGCTCCTTTCGTGATGCATATAATGAAACATGCCCAATATTTTCCCCAAAAACCAGTCAATTCAAGAACCATTCACCATAAATGTTTCAAAATGAAAGAGACGGGTGTTTGAATTAAATTGGGTAATTGGGTCATAGGGTGGGTTAAATTAAGAGGTGAAGGTGGGGTTTTAATTTCAGCAAATAGAAATCAGCCACATAATAAATAGTAATATTAAAATTAATTTAATAAAAGTCTGTTAGTTTTAAGGGTAAGGGTGGACCAAAAAAGTAGAGTGAGGGGTATTTTTAGTCAAATAGGTGGGTGAAGGGTATATATATTTGCACCTTTTCGAATAGTCCAAGAGTATTTTTGGCTCTTTTCCGTTTTATTTATTGCCTTGTTTCTGGTTTTTTTTCCCAATCTATTTGTCAATTTTCACACATGAACATGGTGGTTATGGGCTGATTTAAGAGTTGAATTTATCATTATCTAAAATTTTATGTGATGAGTTGTATGAATTTTCGGAGAAAAAAAAAAGTTGTATGAATTTATCACAAATTACGTATGGGATCAGGTCGCTTGACAATAGTAAAAACAATACAGAAAAAAAATACTTGAAGCAATACAAGGATGTTTATGTGGAAACCTCCTTGTTCAAGGGAGGAGAGAATCACGATATGTGACTTCACCAACAACTATTCACTAAACAAAGAGCTAAGATTCAGATTATAAACCCTTGCAATCTAGAAATTAAACTCTTCCTTCCCCTTGTAACAACTCTATTACAAAATGAAACAAAACAATAACTCTATTACCCACCATATTAACTACGTACCTCTAGTTAACGTAGACCTCAACCAAACTCAACACAGCTAACTCTAGCTATATGAACTCGACTTCATACAGATTACAACTAAAATGATCTATATCCCTTTATAGCGTAGGAATAGATCTTACAATATTTGAACGCAAGTCATTAGACTCACATAACAACTAAAGACTACACTTGATCTCTCGATCAAGTCCCTTGCCGCGTATGAGCATAATCTTTCCTTGAGAGAGATGACTTTTGCTTTTTCGAAAATGTTTGTAAAAATTAGTTTGTTTCTTGTTAAAGTGTCCAATAATGAATGGACAAAAACAACCTAGTGGGACGTCATTGGCCGAAAACTCTGTCTCTTATGTTGTACCCACGTACCACAACATGTCTGACAACTTTACAATTGTTCTCTATTTATCTATGGACAACTATTCATGAGATCAGATCCCTCTATCAAATCCCTCGATTTGTTAAATCATCAAAACTTTAAAATATAACATAATGATTTGAGGATAGTGTGCATATACGATTGGGGGTATTGCTATGATCATAGTGAGTTCACACCACAAGTGGGAGGAAGATAACTCATATTTTTTTTATATAGAAGATAGATTAATCTGCCTATGGTAAAAGATTTACGTCCAACACGGTTTGATTCTGTTTTATGTATTATTAGTTTGATTTATTGATTTTTAAATAAGTTAAATCAATAATTAAATCAAAAAGATTTTTTTTTCAGTTTTTGGTGTTCGATTTATCGATTTTTGGTCCTTAATTTAAAAAAATAAAATATTTTGGTCCTTAACGGTTCGATTTTCGATTTAATCAATAAGAAAATGTTCATAAAATAATTATATGACTCCTCCAACAATAATTTGGCGTGACAAGACGATAATATAACATTATCGATTGCTCATAAAATAGAAGCAATTTTAACTAACATGAAAAGAACTATACAAGCGCAACACAAATAAAAGAACTAGGACAATTATGTGAATTGAAGACTAAAGGACAAAGGCAATAACCAATTATAAGGTACTGATATTAATATCTAACATTTTTTTAGGGCAAAGTAATAAATTACTATTGTCTTAATGAGTTACCAATTTACCCAGTAACCCAATACTCCCTCCGTCCACAATTGTTTGTCAGGGTAAGGTCATGCACATCCCTCAAGGAAAATTTAATACAAGGTGTAATTTGACTAATATAACCCTACTATATCAAGAATACCAAAAGTCCACATAACTTTTCAATTGAACTACACAATCATTAAGGGCAGAATTGGAAAAAAGTGACTAATTATTTCTTGATTATTTAAATTGACAATTAATCTTGGACATCTATTTTTAGTATACTTGCCAAACAATTGTGGACGGAGGGAGTATTAAAAAACCAACATCAAATCAATAACCCGATTTTTTTTTTTATAAAATCATTAAAAACTTGTTAACCCAATAACAATAATTTAATAATATTTTTATTGTTCGATTTATTGAAAGGATGAAATTGTTTTGTAATATTCTAAAATAAAACAATGAAAACAAGGAGGTGCGGGGTATCGATCCCCGTGCCTCTCGCATGTGAGTAACATCCCCTGTTTGATAAAGTGAATCTTTATTTCTTTAATAATCATTTACTGTTTCTGTTCGTATTTACTTGTCCAATTTTGACTTGACAAAATTATTAAGAAAATAATTATTGACATAATGAATTAACTATTTTACCCCTATTAATTGATAGAATTTCAAAATCAACTAACTTTTTAAAAATCATTAACTCTCAAATAAATTAAGGATATAATAGGTAAAAATTAGTACTCCTCCCGTTTCACAAAGAATGACCTCCTTCCTTTTTAGTCAGTTTAAAAAAGAATGACCTCTTTTCTTTTTTGGTAACATTTTACTTTTTGCTTTCCACGTGGCATGTTTAAGACCACAAGATTAAGGGCAATTTTGTACATTTGACATAACTTTAATTTAGGACCATAAGATTCAAAAGTCTTCTTTATTTACTTAAACTTCGTGCCAAGTCAAACCAGGTCATTCTTTGTGAAACGGAGGGAGTATTATTTTTTTGTGATTTATCAAAAAATAACAAGTAAAAAGAAACAAGTAAATAGTCAAAATTGGACAAATAAAAAAGGACAGAGAGTAAGTTGTTGTGAAAAAGGAGAGGCTGCTAAACACTTATTAGGTGGATCACATTTGTGTGGTGACAAGTTTTTGTGTGCAAAACAGAAAATGCAACAAAGAAATCTTTGTCCATTGCCTGGACTGTGGAAGTCACACGATATGCATCAGCTTTATCACTGAAAGTACATAGCTAATTAGCATGGTGCTACTTAGCATCCCCTATTCATCCCCATCTTTCAACAATTATACTACCTTTTATCACTCGCAACGACAAAGCCAAAGCCAAAGCCAAAGCCAGAGTCGATATGTTAAAATTGGTATCCGATGTGGGATAGCAGAGCCATCAGGGGAACCAGCACCATTAGGACAGAAGACAAAGTACAATGATGGATTGTTTGAGAAGGCATTCATGACTCTATTCGCACGCAAGATGGAGAATTTTGGCGCGAGTAAAAAAGAGTCTGATCAAAAGAAAAAAGGTTTTTTTGATTATGATTACGATAGTTTTGTGGATGTTTCGCGGAAAGTGATGCAGGGGAGGTCACGGTTGCAGCAGCAGCAAGTTGTTCGTGAAGTCCTCATGTCTATGCTTCCTCCTGGAGCTCCTGCTCAGGTTCTAACCTCTCCATGTTAAACGTTATCGTTCTTAAAAGTATAATAATAGCTAATTCATATAATATGTTTGTTGTTGGGTGCTTACAGTTTAGGAAATTGTTTCCACCAACCCAGTGGGCAGCAGAATTCAACGCCGCAATTACTGTGCCTTTCTTCTTCTGGTTAGTTGGTCCTTCGGAGGTACATTAATCAAACTATATATATGCCCTTTAACTTAGCCTCAACTGATATTTATGACCTCTAGTGTAAAATTGAACAAATAGATATACATATCCTACGTGACTTAATATATGTAGGATGCCACATAGGATACAAAATTGTCATGTAGGACAAACATAGGATGAATGTGTCTATTTGTTCTACAAGTTTAAGTGTCTATTTGTGCACGTAGATGTCAGCTAAAGCCAGGTTAAAAGGGCATATTTATGTATTATGCCTAAAAGGAACTGCCTACTGTGTTTTGAATTTCTGTAATTGCTAGCTTCTCATTTATAATGTTATGAATAAGGTTGTCGAAGTGGAGGTAGATGGGGTGAAGCAGAAAAGTGGAGTTCACATAAAAAAGTGCAGGTACGAATCGATTCATCCATTGTGACAAAAATAGTTGTGTGACTTTACTGTTATAAATGCGGAAAATATCAAATTGTTTTATGTGATTGAAGGTATTTGGAGAACAGTGGGTGTGTAGGAATGTGTGTGAATATGTGCAAAATACCAACACAAGACTTCTTCACAAACGAATTCGGACTTCCATTAACAATGAATCCAAGTAAGTGTTCTTCAACTTTGTTGTTAATTTGCAGGGGACAAGCAGTTAGATCACTTTTTGTACATGGAGAGTAGTATATGTCTATTACTCATCATCCAATTTGGATATAATGCAGATTTTGAAGACATGAGTTGTGAAATGATTTACGGACAAGTACCACCGCCATTTGAAGAAGATCCTGTCTCCAAACAACCTTGTTATGCGAGTATATGTAAGTTTCCGTGAGAAGAGTCCTTAGTTGAATGACTTTGATGTTATAAAAAGAAAGTTGAGCGACTTTCTGTGAAAAAAACTATTAACTGAGTAACCATATGAGATTTTAACTCGTCTTTATCTACGCAGGCACCATTGCAAATCCCAGCTCAAATGTCTGTCCAAAACTCAGCGCGAATTAGGTGGAGATCAGTTTTGGTCAATTATGCCGATTGGGGGGGGGGGGGGGATTTAGTATAGCATTCTAGTCCAATATACATATCCATACGATTGAGAATATATATATATATATGGAACTTTTGTAATCATACAT
>JAJOOR010017958.1:0-12745 GCA_036250505.1 Solanum acaule
TCATTTCTCTTGCAACTCCTTCCCACAACCTCAAGAATTTCTTTTCGTCTCATTTTTGTCTTAGTTGACATATTTTCACCATCATACACTTCTTCATTGTGGCAATTTAAGCCGGTGATGATAGCAAACTCCTTCATTCCAAAACAAATCGGCATGCCACTATAATTTATCCAAATTTCTTCTTTTCGATGGCTATAAATTTGACGGCGAAGAAGTTGGTAGACTAAACTCATTTGAAATCTTATACGATCTTCAAGTTGTAAGTAATTTCCGAAAATAGAAGATCGAAAGAACTTTGCCAATTTTTATTTTTCTAAAATCGTTCTAAATTTAGAAAACTTACGTAACTCCGACTTAACAGTTAAAGAACCTCTTAAGTTTGGATACCTATCAATATTTCATTGACTCCAAATTGTAATTTGCATACCTAATCGACTTCACAATGAAGTTATCGGGTGAAGGACTGAGCGTAGAAGACTCAACAATAGGAGATGTCTCCTTTTCTGGAATGACTATATCATCTTGTTCCTCCTCAACTGCTCTATCATCTCTTTCTACATTTGTAGAGGAAATATCTATTTCATGTTCTCTTTCTTCTTCTATAGATTTTTTTCAAAATTGTGTTTTCTAGTTCTTCTTCTTCTCTTTGTCTTTGTGTTCTGATTTGCCTTTCATACGTTTTAGTAGGAGTTGTTCGTTTTTTCCGTGGAGTCATGGAAACAATAAAATCAAAATGTAATAATAAAAAAAGACAATTCATTTTCATTTAGATAATTTTGAAAGTTAGTTTCAAAACCACAAAAAGAAATAGGGTAAACAATTATAAATATATCATCAAAATTTGGTTGGATGCATGTTATTTGAAGTATATATGCAAATCATCTATATGTCATCTTGTTTGGGATTGAGGTATAGTAATTATTGTTGTTGTATATAAAGCATGCTATAAAATAAGGTAACAACAACATCAGGAAGTGACAAAACCATACTACACTTTTCCTCTTAAATCATGAACAAAACCATAGGCTTGAAAAAAATGAATATGTTACTAGTTACTATAATACATTATGTGAAACACACCCACCAAGAGTTAACGAACATCATAATATTGGAAGATAACAACTAATACAAGTGCTCAACTACCAATGATCAAACTAACTTAAGACTAAGAAAAATAAATGATCTCTAAGAACAACATTCTCCATAAGATGAGCAACAATTAAAGGTCCAAGAAAGACACCTCTAATGTCTCAAACATTTACCTAAAAATCAACCAAATTCTTTTTTTCCTACAGGAAACAAGAACCTAAAACAGGGCAAAACATTAAAATGCAGACATTAAAAAGCCATCAATCACCACATAGAAGAAGATAAGAACAACCCCACATAGATAACAAAAAAAAAACGGAAGAAGGATCAATGAAAACACACAAATCTTGTGTAAAAGACCCACCTTTTTTTCCGCAATAAAACCCTACCAAGCAAAATCGTTAAACCCACAAACTTCCATATGCTAAAAACAAAGAAGGCCTAATAAAACCCAATGGATTTTCAATCTTTACAATCTCAAAAACCTAACAATGAAAGAAAAGAAAAGAGTGTTACCTTGAGGTAGATGAAGACCAAGACGAAGGTATTGAAAGTTGCCAACAATTTTTTCGCAACAATATCGTCCCCCTCTGCTACAAGCTGTTGCAAGGAAGAAAAAGAAAGACAATTGGAAATAGGTTTCAAGTTATTGCAAGAAAGAAAGAAAAAAAAAGACTATTCGGAATGAGTTTATTTGAATGTTTTTAAAATTATAAAAGTTTTAAATATTACATTTTAATCCCCAATTATCTTAATTACTAATTAAAAAGCGGTTTGACTTGATCAGTCTTTTTTTATCACCAATTTTAAGACTTTTTTGTCACCTTCTCCTCAATTATCTCCACAGAAACTTATGAAATTCATGTTCAAATTCGTCTCTTGAGAATTGAGAATTCAGAAATTTCTTTTGATTTTGAAGATGACAACTGAACAACTACTTCTAAGTATCGATCCTTTGGATCTCAAATTTACACGTGAGTTTCTTCTTCTTCAATTTTATCAGTTTTAATTTAACTTGCTAGGGTTTTGATTATTGTTTTTTCTTGTTTCCAAGTTGAACTCAACAAGTCAATTTCCACCTCTTTTCAACTCATCAATAAGACTGATAATCATGTTGCTTTCAAGGTACTATATCGTTTTTTTTCCTTAATCTCCATTTTTTATTTTTGAAATGGGTTTTGGGGACTAAAAATAGTGTAACTATAGTTAATTAATATGTATACTTAAATTTGTGATTCAACAACAACAACATACAGGAGTTCGAGTCCTGAGTACAGTGAGAATCATGTTGGAGTGCCACCCGAATGGACCCAGCAATGCTCGATCCAAATTTAGTCGGAGTTTCAATATGGGCACCAACCAAAAAAACAACAATATACCTTGTGTAATCTCACAAAGTAAAGTCTGGGTAGGGTAGGGTAGGGTGTATGCATAACTTATTCACTGTTTTCGATAGATCGAGAAAAACAGTACAAAGTAGATAGAAAAAGGAAATACCGGAAATGAAGTAGCACATTAATTTGTGATTCATAAAGTTGAAGTACTTGGTTTGCCTCAAATACTGGTTGAGGGTAATTTTACCTTATAGATTTAGATGATAGAAAAAGCTGAAATCCTTATCTTAATTCAATTATGGATTATTTTTTTCAGTAAAAAGAATCATAATTGACGGAAGAAATGTGATTTATGAGGAAGATCTTTTGTAATAAAGGAAATGGTCATTTAGAAGTTAGTTGTTGTATAATTATGGCTGAGCAGGATTTACTACTGTATTGAAATGGTTAAATTATGTGCTGTTGTTAACTTTTATTAGGTAAAGACGACCAATCCCAGGAAGTATACTGTTAGGCCGAACAGTGGAATTGTTCTCCCACGATCAAGGTCCAATGTTACAGGTGCTTTTCTAGTTCTCTGTGATGGGTATTTTAGATTTGATGGATGTTTGATGTTATTTTTGGTTTACATTTGTGGATAATTGGACTTAGTTACGATGCAACCTCAAATGGAGTTACCTCCAGATATGCAATGCAAAGACAAGTTTCTTGTACAGAGTGTGATTGTGGACCCTGGGTCTACACCAAAAGATATTAACCCAGACATGGTATTTTAGCTTATGGCTTCTTTTTGTTAGCCTTTCGTAAAGTTTTATGTATTGTAGTCAACTTTGGTACATTCCAATCTTATTCTTTTTATTTTCTGAAGTTCAACAAGCCCGGGGGAAATGATGTTGAGGAATGCAAACTAAAAGTTATTTATGTCTCACCACCACGAAAACCATCACCAGTCCCTGAAGATTCTGAGGAAGGAACTTCACCAACAGCTTCTGACACTGTAAAATGACAATCTAAATTAGTTTATTGTATCTTATTTAATCGATTAGAATACCACCTTTAATTCTATTTATCTGTTCATCATGGTAGGGACATACATTAGTTGTAAATGATTTTTTTGTTGCTTATACAGGATTTACAAGAACACAGTGAGCCTCAGGACAACTCTGTTAAGGTATGTTATGGTGGTCATGTAAAGCATTGACGTCTGGATATTTTTAATTCATTAGACAAATAAGTCTCCTGGGAGAAATGTTTGTCATCTGACCTGTAAACGTTGAGTACCTTTTGACTCATTGGAGTTACTTGATGGCCTCAACCAGGTAAGAAGTCTGGGCACACCTTAAGTGAACTCTTTGAATCTTTGTGTTCATTAGAAAGGTTTATGAACCCCATTAAACTATCAGATTTTACTTTTTCAACTCGAGAAATTTGATCAGCTTATGTTAGATTTATTCAATATTTAGTTTCCCTTGTTACCATCTTCTCAGCTGGTTCTTCACCTAAAAGGGCCCCATATATGTTGGTGTTTTATAACCTACACTTATAGGAAGTTGATTTGATCCTCAAGACCTCGACTATCATTTCCTTGTTGTGCAGTTAATCTGTTTAGTAGATGGAGGTATTAGGTCCGCAGGGCTTTGGTCTAATAGTAAGAGCACAAATATGTGATATGTGGGTTAGGCACGTGTCACAGGTTTGAACAATGCCGCTACTAAAGCATGGTTAAGTGGAGAAGGGTGGAAGGGCGGGTTCGTTATCTACCGAGTTCCTAACTGTTCCCCACTCGCCCTTGAGGATTTCTCAGTTTTCCAGAAAGAAAGAAAAAGATGGAGGTCATTGTAGTAAACATGTAATTCATAAGAAATTTCAGAAGGACTTTGCAAGTATTATCTATAAACCCTTACTATAACATCAAAAGAAAAAAAAAGTATACAAACACTGTTATTCACCTTCAAAATGTGATAAGTGAGAATAGTATTTTCCTTCTTTTTCAGCCTCTTAATCCAACGTTCTGTTTTCAACAATTTATGCTAAGTGCAATTCTTATGAAATCAATGGGTCTGCTGCTTCTGTTGGTAGTCAGCAACTCCAGACACTCTTTCGACAAATGGCAAACCCTACTTGTTGAAATCTCTTATTCATTGAATAAAAGGTGACACCAGAACCTGAAGAGAAAATAAATTTATGTTTGTTTCTTTTCACCAGCTTCCCAACTTGATTGGTTTGAGGCGTATTATTGTGTTGTCGTTCTTTTCACCAACTTACTTGGTAACTCAAAAATTGTTTAGTCATTTAAAGAGTTAGCTCAAGTTTGCATACACAGGTAGAGGTGATAAACAAGCTGGAAACACCCAACGCTATTGTAATTATGAATTTTAAAATATTTCTTTACTATTTCAGGAATATCTCTCCTGAGAAGGAGATAGTTTGATAATTATTACATGTGAAATTTCATCAAAACAAGAAAAAAGAAAGAACATAAACAGTAGAATTGTTGAATAAGAATTGTCTATGCTTGATTCTTCTACAGAAACACATTATGCCTCAACATCTATCTTTGGATTTGGAAAGTAATAGGCAACGGGTTTCGTTCTTTCAGCATGCTAGTGTCAAACTTAATGTCCTCTCACATTTCCAACCTTGATACCAGACAGATGTGTGATGATTCCTTTTTGATACAAAATTCATTTCTTGGTTGTACTGCAGGCCAGAGATCTCATTTTGAGGTTGATGGAAGAGAGAGATTCCATTCTTCGACAAAATGCCAAGCTCAACCGAGACCTGGTATTTGATGTTTCTTTCTTTATCTTTGGATTAACAGACATTCTTTATATATATTAAACATAGTTAGGCATCATTACAAAATACAGGGTTCAGACAGACTCTGGAATCTTCTACTATATTTATATATATATATATATATATATATATATATATATATGAAAGGCGGGATTGGTATAGATAACTGAGATGGATCTTTTAAAAGGAGTTCCTAATATGTGTAACTGAAAAGCATCATAGGCGAACAAGGAGGAACTATCAACAAAAATATGTTACCAAAAAGTTTCTTCTTTGCTCCTTCCTTTGCTAGTTAGTCCGTGACAATGTTCTGTTCTTTGTAGCGGTGAGTCAGCTGAGGTGCTTGTAGCATCACCGTCAATAACCTGCATTCATCCATAATAGTAGAGTAAGTGTCATTATTTTCAAGGAGTAGATTAATTACCTCTAAGGAGTCAGTGTTGATCTTTCGTGGCATGTAGTTATTTTTCACAGTGATCCTCAATCTGTAGAGCAAGGCACAAAGTTCAGTCATGTTGTTAGTAGCTTTTGGAACACCTTTCATGAATCCAAGAACCCAATTTCTGCTGCTATCGCTAAAATCCCTCCCACACCTCCAACTTCTAGATTACCTAATGAAGAACCGTCCATGTTAAGCTTTTAGTGGTTCCTTCTACCTTTTTCCCAACTAACCGCAATGGGCATATCACTAGTCTGGCTATTTGTTCACAAATGGAATTCCATAGCCCTTGTGCTGACATTTTTATAAAGGAAAATGATTTTTATTATTTATGAAAAGTATTGTGGGACTACACTGGGTTTGTTGTTGTTGTGGTATTGTCATTTCCAGTGAGCCAGATGTTCCAAAGACAAACACTGGTCAATGGTTTTTAAGTAAATTGATGTTTCCTTTTTCTGTCTACTAGTTCACAAGTTCCAGATAATTTTATGTGCATGGTAGCTTGAAGGTCATTAATCCCCAGTTATAGCAGTAAACAGATCCGTTAGCATACAAGCATTAACCAAATGATCTAAGTTAGTCTTGAAAGGCGAGTTTTAGAGAGAAGGTGGTAACTGTTAGAGACTAGAACTTGTATTTAGAATGTGGGCCAAGTTGGTTTTAAGAAACTTTATTGTGCAATCAGCAGAAAATACTCCCTCAGTTTTTTTTATATGTCATTCCTTTCTATAAATAGTTGGACCATAATACTTGTCATTTCATAAAATCAATGCATAAATTACCAGTAGTTAATTAGTCTTGAAAATATATACTTTGATCAACCTAGGAAAACTAATAAGTAATTAATATTTATTGGAGTACTTCATACATAAATCTGATTTTGAAAATAAACTCAAAAATTTAAATAGTCATCCAAATGCATTTTAATTTTTGGAATCTAGCATTTTCATCATTTATTGAAAAGTTGACTAAAGAAAATATCAAATAAGGGTATAAGGGTAAAGTTACATAATTTCTTAATGCAAGTGCAATCTAAAAATGTGACATATAAAAAGGAACGGAGGGAGTAGTTCGTAGACTACTTAGTTTTAGTGTGATAACCATAGGCTGGTGATTTGGCCTAAGCTGGGAACTTCATAACAAACTCGGGCCTTTATCTGGATTTTCTTGTAACAACTGTTTGAATTTAGTAGGTGTGCACAAAGAAAATTTTCCATCTGTTGTGTTGACATTTTGGCTAAGATGATTTTGTCATTTGGTTCTTTTTGAAACCATTGTCCAGGAGCTTCTTAGGCATGGACGTCACGAACGTCGTACTGGAGTTCGACTTTTGTACATCTTGCTGGTTGGCTTGGCTGGTATTCTTTTGGGGTTCATTGTCAGAAACGTTTGATGACCTCACAGCTCTGAGATTATACTCTCTTTCTGGTTGCTGTGGGCAGGTGTGAAGGGTGATTTGAATACTTTCTAAGAGAACTTTTGTACATCTATTTGAGTCTGAATTGCTTGCTAATTCTAAGTATATTAGTTGAATATTTTCAATGTCTTATGATGATAGAACTATAGTTGTGATCCTAGCTTTGCTTTTATGAGGTAAACCAAAAGGAAGAAAAGAAGAAAGAATACCACATTGAGTTGTAGCCTGTATTGAACTATCATGTAGGTGTTTTTTTGTTTCGAAGCATGAAATATCAAACGAGTTTTGTCTGAAAAACAGTTCAGCTAAAGACGTGTAATGCTAATAGATGGTTATTGTTAGTATTTCCAGAAAACATGAAGAATTGTTATTGATTGACTAGTTGAGTTTTTGATTCAACGTTTCATTCCCCAGAGTGATGGGTTTATTTCATTACAAAAACTAAATTATGCACAAAGTTTAGAGTCAAAATATTACAGAGTAGAAAAGAAGGGAAAGGGGAAAAAGTTACATCACAGCTACAAGCATCACAATGAATATCCATATCTTCGTCTTCATCCTCACTGTCATGGGGCCAAGCCAACCATTCCTACGTATGCGTTGATGCTGAATTGTGCAACGATAAGTTCTTTGTCCCAACACTAAAGGATTTTTCACCCAAATATGCGACTAACTTCTTTTGACACTCCCTTGTTATCTTCCTTAGTCGCTTTGTTTTTTTCATGTTGTCAATCAACTTTACTCCTTTTTGCTTAAAGACCATAATTATGCCAATCACATAGAATGCTCCAATATGACCTCCTTTTGTTATTCTCTTCAGAAATTCACTTGCAAGTTGTGCTCCAATATTACTGCAGAAATTTCAACCTTATTTATTCTCTATATCTTGCTAGTCATGTCCCAAACAAAGAATGTGATTCTTGCTCACAATGGGATATGAAACAGTAGGTTATGCTGGAGACGCAAATCAGTTGGCTCTACTTGAGTCTCGCTCTCTTTGCGTGGAATTCCAAGCTGTTCAAGAGATGCCTGTTGCTATTTCGGTTCGGTTTTTGATATGTATTTTTGTGTATTTCGGTTAAACCGAAATATATTATATTATAATATTATATTAATTATTAATATTAAATATTATAAAGAAAATGCAAAATTAGGTTAGGCTTTTACCTTTTCATTTTTCAACTTCTCAATGTTTCAAAATTAGCTCGTGCCTTAGCGACGCCGCACTTCCCACTTCCCTGATCCCTCACCATTCTTTAATTACTGCCACCGACCAGTGACCAACAGCCAATTAGCGACCAGCGGCAGCCGACCAGTTAGCGTCTCAGCAGTTAGTGATTTCTCATTTCAGCGACCAACGACCAGTGCCCAGCGGCAGCGAGCCGACCGGCGACCAGCCTCCGGGTATTTGATTTTTTAAAAAAAACTGAATAACAAAAACCGAACCGAATTATTTCGGTTCGGTGTTCAGTACACCTATCGCAAGAACCAAAAAAACCGAAAAAGAAAAATCGAAACCGAACTGAATTACCGAATGCCAGCCCTAAATTTTTCCTTAGCATTCTTGCTAACTTTAGATTAAAGTCAACAAATTCTCCTCTTTCTTTAACAGATAACTTGCTCAATTTACCTTTTAATCTTTTTTTCTCTTGGATTAAAATCACCATTTCTCAAGTCTAAATTAAGCTACCAAAGATGGCTTGCATTTAATTTGTGCATCTTAAAACAAACCTTCAATTCTTTCTACCTTGCCTTGTGGATTCACGAGTGCTTTATTACAATTTGAGGGTATACTACACCACTTTCATTTTCACACAATTTCTTCGTAAGTGAGATGAGTTACTTCTTTTGGTCTAAACATGGATTTTTTTTTTATGGATGAAAAACTTACTATACATTAACGCTCAACTGATCTCAATCATGTAGGAATTTAATTTCTCGAATACTTGTCAACTTAGACATACATAAACCAAGTAAATAATAATTTAATTATAATAAAGATACATATATAGACAACTATATTAAATCTTTATGCTCATTTCAAATTACCTAAAAAGTATAAGTTTTATAAAGTAATTGTCAGATCAGTTATATATATTGCATGAGGCGGGTGTTGCTGGGTCAAAAATTTGCATGTCCAAAAGATGAGAGTAGGGAAAATAAGGATATTGAGATGAATGTGTAGGCATATTTGAAGGTATACGAATGAAATAAAAATGTTTGAGACAAAGTAGGAGTGACTTCCATAGTGGACAAGATGTGAGAGGTGTTAAGGTTTGCCTCGAATTTTCTACCTTATTTAATTTGAATTCTACTACAATTGTGCCTTAATCAAAAAAAGTCTTGTTGAAAAAGACTTCCATGTTTGGTTAATCCTCTCGAAGGAATTTTTTTTTATTTTTATACATTGAAGATCATTTCTTTCCATAATAACACAATAACATCCACAATGTAATAGTTAAAGAATTTATTTAAGAAGTAATTATTTTCTTTATAGCTTTAGTATTTTTTTTTTAATATTAGTTTCTTATATGTAGGTCGCTTGGTTAAACAATATTAATATATAATGATTGTTTTAGTATAGTTTTCTTTGTGGTCTAATTTATCACTGTCATGAGTTGCAATTATCAATTTTCGTATGACACCTTGATTATTTTGACCCAACAAGAGGCAAGACTGAGATGGTTCGAGCATTGAAGAGGAGATGCGTAGATGCCCCAATGAAAAGGTGTGAGGGGTCGTTATGGCGGTTATGAGAAAAAGGTAGTTGTAAGGCGAAGCAATATTGGGGAGAGGTAATTAGATAGGACATGACACACTTGTAGTTTATCGATGACATGATTTTAGATAGGAGTTAACACCAACACAATAACATGGTGCTACATTAACAATCAAGAGTTCGAAGAAACTGTCAACACACTTAGGGTGCCTTTTATGGTCAAACATTAAGAGTATACTTTTGCAACCAAGTTATCTGAACAGAGGTCAAACACATGATGTCCTCTGCAATAAATTGTTTAAATTCAGAGAGAAAAGGCTATAAAAATTTGAGATTATGGTGATCATTGGGTGTGCTTTCGCTGTTGATAATTCACTAACTAGAACTCCTAATTGAATTTTATTAGGAGGGTATTAAACATATCAGTATCTTGTATATTTGCAGACAAGGTGCTCAATCAATTGTCACAGTGATCATTTGGACACATTGTCCATTCTGATTGCGCCAATTATGACATATACATTCTAAATATTAGTGAGCTCGAACAAAATTGAAGGCACGTGAGAATCTAGAAAAGCCTAGAAGTTGAAGAGAAAAAGATTGAGGCAAATTCAATATTCTATCTCGCCGAAGTTTATAAATGCGAGTTTAGATCAAGAAATTGAAAATTGTCCTTTTAGATTCATCCACGTGTTGTTGTCATAGTACAGAAAAATGTATCTTTTCATTTTGCAATGTAACGAATTCTGGTATGAATGACTATGTAATGTGTTTGGTTTCAATTTGTTGAGAAGTTGGCTTTAAAATTTTGATATTATATGTGTTGATGGTGCAAATATGTTATACATTCTAAAGATGAAATTACGCATTGGACGATATAATCTAAAGATGAAGTATACATTTCTTCGTTTGATATAAAATAGAATTGAAGATAGTTTGGACAAAATATATTTCATGATAAGTATTTCAATCAATAAAAAGTCAAGTATCTTGTATTTAACCTTTAGCAAAAGAATCAAAAGTATATCAGATTTGCAGAAGAACAACACTAACATTGCAGCAAATTTGCACCAGAACTGCATGAAAGCAGCACCAAAAATGCGCCAAAACAGTACCAAAAGTTCTTCAAAACAACACCAGAATTGCACCAGAAAAGTATCAAAATAGCATGGGAAATGCACCAAAACAGCTAGACTAGATTCACACTGCTACAACCCTAAAGTTGCACCAAAACAGCAGCAGAAAAGATCCAAAACTGCACTAAATTTACACCAAAAAAGTATCAAAATAGCATTGGAATTACACCAAAATAGCAGGGATCAGAATCACCTCTAAAACAACATTAAACTTGCACCAACAAAACCACCAGAAAAGCATTGGAACTGCACCAAAAACTGCACAATAAAAACACCAAAAACAATCCCCGAAATTGCACCAAAACAGTAGCATCAAATTTGCACTAAAACAACACAGTGACAACGGTATCAATGTGCGCCAACTTCGTGAACTATGGCACACTAGATCCCATTCCTGGTGCACCATGTTGCGTTGCTATGACGACCCTAAGCAATATAGCTAGCTCTACTAGCATTTAGACTCAACAGTCCATCTGCAGATGCATGATGGATTTTCTTGCTACTTACAGCCTAAATGCTACTGCCATTGCCCACTTTGCCTGGTTTTTGTGGTGTTTTTCTTGGTTTCACAATTGACTCTTAACACTAATTGTTAAAAGTATCATGAGTTTCTTACCACCTAATACTTTGTAGTTTCTTTTTTGGATCTAACCATCCAATATTATAATCTCTAGATTCAGGACCAACAATTGTGAGTGACAACTGACAAACCTAAAACTATCAAAAGCAAGCCTATTATGCAATGCCTTCACAGAGCGAATAGCTTTTCATGGTGTGGAATTCCTCCTCTGTTCAGATGTTCCCCGGTTTCTATGAAGATCAAATTTGTTACTTGATCTCCGGTGAGCATATTTATTATCATCAGTCTCCGCCCTCCTAGGAGATCGAGAGGTCCTCCTCTGTTCAGATGTTCCCTGGTTTCTATGAAGATCAAATTTGTTACTTGATCTCCGGTGAGCATATTGATTATCATTAGTCTCCACCCTCCTAGGAGATCGAGAGGTTCTTTCGTTGGTTCTGTTGGAACTTCTTCCTGCCGAACTCTTCAATGAATTTATTGGAAGCTTTCTGTCCCCATATCTTGATCGAGCATCTTGCTCACTGTTATTTTCTGCTCTCCAAGACGATCTTCTTGATGGCCTTTCCACATCTCTATTTTGATTTCTCCCCAAGGATGTCCTCGGAGAGGTAGCTGAAGTATTCCTATCATAATCTCTAGTCCTCGAGTTTAATCTTCGGCTAGGCTTCCTATCATCATCTCTTGTCATCGAGTTTCTATCATCAACTCTTGTCCTCGAGTTTAATCTTCGGCTAGGCTTCCTATCATCATCTCTTGTCATCGAGTTTCTATCATCAACTCTTGTCCTCGAGTTTAATCTTCGGCTAGGCTTCCTATCATCATCTCTTGTCATCGAGTTTCTATCATCAACTCTTGTCCTCGAGTTTAATCTTCGGCTAGGCTTCCTATCATCATCTCTTGTCATCGAGTTTCTATCATCAACTCTTGTCCTCGAGTTTAATCTTCGGCTAGGCTTCCTATCATCATCTCTTGTCATCGAGTTTCTATCATCAACTCTTGTCCTCGAGTTTAATCTTCGGCTAGGCTTCCTATCATCATCTCTTGTCATCGAGTTTCTATCATCAACTCTTGTCCTCGAGTTTAATCTTCGGCTAGGCTTCCTATCATCATCTCTTGTCATCGAGTTTCTATCATCAACTCTTGTCCTCGAGTTTAATCTTCGGCTAGGCTTCCTATCATCATCTCTTGTCATCGAGTTTCTATCATCAACTCTTGTCCTCGAGTTTAATCTT
>JAJOOR010017959.1:0-13952 GCA_036250505.1 Solanum acaule
GGAGTGTAAAGAGAATTTTGATTTTTTATTTTTTTAACTTAAACTTTTATGACGCGCATTTTTATTTATTTATTTATTTTTGTCATGTCAGTTTTAGGGGGTAAATAAATTCACTTTTAGATACTAAAGATATGTAATAGATCGTCATAGTTTAAGCGTGTAACTGATTTTTCAAAACAAGTTCAAGGAAGAATTTATGTCTTTCCCTTTTTTCTTCAATCCAAATTCCAGATAATCATAAAAGACCATTAATCCACAACATAATTAGTCGTAATAACACTATAAATAGGAAGTAATCGAGAAAAAAATATCTCTTGTGCCACTTACAATTTTACCAAAAAAAAATAAAAATTCTTACCGTTCGAGCAGAATAGTTTTTTCTACTCCACAAAGATAAAAATAAAATTTGTATATATTTTATCTTTTCAGACTCCACTCGTAAAATTTCACTAAATACTTAACTAAAATTATATCCATAATGGACTATTAAACCAAACATTCTCTCTTATCTTTCCCGCCTAATAAAAAGTAATTATTACTAGTACATGCACATAAATAAACAAACGTTACACATCCAAAAATCAATAAATCAAACGTTCAATATACCCTTTTGTTACCCTACAATTTTCCCTATATATTACAACCCAAATCACCAAAAATGAAATCCACATTTCTCTTCTCTTTTCACCTTTTCTTACTTTGTTCCAAATTGCTAGAAAAAACAATGATAATGCTATTCCTTGTGTTGGTTTAGTAGAATTTGTTAAAGCACCAAAAGGTTACAATTCTGGTGAAATACAAACAAGTACCAAGACAAGTTACAAAGATTATGGTGGCGGCTCGTCTAGCAGGGTCATCGAGACTTATAAGTCTGGTGAATTTGTGGATAGGCGTAGTGGACGTGAAGGTTATATAGAGGAAGCTAATTATAAATCGACTTATAAAGTGAATGACAAAACTCATGGTGTTACTACTGAGTATGAAACTAGTGTTAAGTGCAAGAAGACCACTACTTATCATAACAAATCCAACAACTACAAGAAGGTTAATTATTATTAGTCGTGTTTGGATCAACTTATGCACATCTTGAGTAATAATTTCTATGCTATTGTTGGGTGAATGTTTTTATGTTTAATGTTGGTTTAAAGTTGTTGGAGTGATCGTATGGTGATTACTTTGGTATTTTCATGAATTTGTTTGTGTATTATTGACTTCCTAAACTAGTATGTTTATATATGTTTAATTTTGTGTCTCAATAATCTTTTAATCTTCTCTTAATTGTTTAGCAAAAATAATCTCTCATCCTTCTTTTCTCTTAAGTGAACACTAAGGGGTTGTTTGGGTCGGTTAAATTATTCATGGAATATAATTCTTGGACTAATGGAATAAAATTTATATTGTATTTGATTCATGAATAAATATATACTGTCACCATATATATATATATATATATATATATAAATCTGATCTCACCTAATCTTGTGTACCAATCAATTCCCAAGAACAAAAGACTCTTGGTTGGTTGGAATTTCATCAGATTTTACGCTCGACTAATTTGAATTTATACCTTGAGGTAGTTTAATTTCACTATTTCTGAAATGATGTAAATTTTGATAACAATTCAAAGCATATTGGATTTCAAATAAGTAATTATGGATAACATTAATTTCAAGATGAAAATAATTAGACAATCAAAGGTTGTGGTCGGATAATAAATAATTATACTTTTTAAATTAGACTACGAAAGGTTGATATTTTTTAAGCTCGTAGAATTCTTTATTATTAGTTTCTACTTATAACCGAGTGATGGTGAAGTAAAATAAATTTTAAATATCGAAAAAAAAAACAAATAGAAGACTTTCATACAAATTCTTGTAGAATCAAGAATAAAGTTTTCATTGCAAACAAAGCATGTTCAAAAGTAAGTCAATCTGTCTCATTTTATGTGACGATGTTTGATTTGGTATGCTGTGTAAGAAAAAAAAATGATGACTTTCAAAATTTGTGATCTAAAATTATTCTTAGATATTTATATGGTTACAAATCATTTCATTAAGGGTTAAAAAAAAAATTAAAGTTATATGACATTCTTTTAGAACAGACAAAAAGAAAAGGATGTCACATAAAATGGCACGGAGGAAGTAGTACTTTTCTTTCTTCCAAATTTTATAGTAGCTTTTCACTAGTGCATTTCTTGGAAACATGTTCCATAACACGATTTTTTTAAGTCTAAAGTTTATCGAAATAATTTCTCTACTTTATAAAAATAGAAATAAGCTCTGCAAACACACGACATATTCACTCATTAAACTTCATTTGTGAAATTATATTAAGTATGCTATTACTATTATTTTTGAAAACTCTAAGAAGTTATCGCTAATTTTCAGACGTACGTATATAATGTTGTTATTTTTTTCATATAACATAAATAAATTAATATTTCACAATTTTCTCATGCTCATCTCAAGCTAACGTGTAAATATAGGTACCATTGATTTGATTCGATTTACTGGCATATTTTGTAGGAATCAGTTCATGCAGATTTGAAATTATAGTACTTCATGTAGTAGTTAAAGAAAAAGATTTTGACAGTGCAAAAATGTTTTTTTTTAGCTGTTTGTATGTATCTCGAATACAATAAAGACTAAAATAAAATTAATTTATTATATATGTCTCATGTTTGGTTCACTCGCTATTTGATTTCCATTTTGAAACTTAATTAATTTGAATGAAAATTGCATTGAAAAGTTTTACTTTGGGTGTAAAACATTTTATATCAAACATGAGACATCTAGTTCAAGATAATTATCAACGTTCGATAATCTTTGAGATACAATTAAATGCTATTGTTACGGTTTTAGTCTTATTTTTTTATTTTCTCACTAAAATGAAGGATAGAGATCGATTTCTTTTCTCTCTCTCTTCAATAATAGGAGATCAATATTCTTAGGATTCATTTATGATTATTCTTTTAATTATATGATCATTTTTCATAAGATAAAAACATAACATATCATTTTTTTCTTCTATTTCCAATTCTAGATAATCATAAAAGATCATTATTATATAGCAAGTAATCGAGAAAATGATCTCATGTACCACTTATAATTTTACTAAAATAAATATTCTCACCATGGCATACAACCGAAACGACTCCCGCTAGATAGCCGCCCCTTTCTCTCTTTTTACAATTTAAATTGAGGGTCTACTGAAAATCGTTTCTCTACTACACAAAATAATGATAAGATTTCACATATATGTTACCTTTCGAGACCCCACTAGAAATGTTGTTGTTATTGTAAGGGTAAACAGTCTGATATACTCATCAACTTTATCATTTATAGCTGATATACCCTTCTCGTTCTGAAAGTAACTCATATATACCCCTAAAATTATAAACGTCATTGACTATATATAAAACCAAATATTCTCTCTTATCTTTACCCATCCAATAAAAAGTTGCTAGTACATGCACATTAGTTACCCTACAATTTTCCCTATATATACCAAGCCAAAACACCAACCAAAATCACCAAAACAATTCCCCAAAAAATAAAAATACTCATATTTTTATTTCCCCTTCCATTTTCACCTTTTTCTTCCAAATTTGTTTCCAAATGGCTGGAAAAAACAATGAAAATGTTGGCTATGTTGGTTACATAGAATGTTATGAAGCAGAAGCACCAAAAGGTTACAATTCTGATGAAATACACAAGAGTACTAAGACAAGTTACAACGATTATGGTGGCGGTACGTCTAGCAGGGTCACCGAGACTTATAAGTCCGGTGAATTTGTAGATAGGCGTAGTGGACGTGAAGGTTATAGAGAGGAAGCCAATTATAAATCGACTTACAAAGTGAATGACAAAACTCATGGTGTTACTACTGAGTATGAAACTAATGTTAAGTGCAAGACGACTACTACTTATGAGAATCCAAACAAATCCAACAACTACAATAGGTTTAATAATTATTAGTCGTGTGTCTGGGTCAGTTGGCGTGCATCTAGCTATTACCGTAGAGCACATATATCGAGGCAACTCTAATTAATATTCTCTATGTTATTGTTGGGGGTGTTGAAAGTAAATTAGGGATTATGGTAGTAGTGGTTTGATTGTTATGTCTAAGTATTTTATTGTTGTGCGAATGTTTTTATGTTTATGTTGGTTTTAATTTGTTGGAGTGTTTTTTTTAATGATGTTTATTTCACTATGGCTTCCAAAATTAGTATGTTTATGTTTAATTTATGTCTCAGTAATCTTTTAATCTTCCTTTGACTAATTGGAATAATTAAATTATCTCATAATTATAGCCTATAGGCTTGAGATTATAATTTTTAGATTAATTGGAATAAAATGTATGAGGTGTTTAGATAACGGATAAAGGGAAAAATTTATATCGTCAATCAAACATAGTATAAATCTAATTTCAATTAATTTAATCCTAGGACATCCCACTTTATCCTACGTACTGAATGACCATTAGACAAAAGAATCATCTCTTGGTTAGTTGGTGTTTCATCCAACCATTTTCTGCTTGATTAGTTTGGATTCACGCCCATGAGATTTTCGTAAATTTGTTTTATGTAGTTTGATATTTCACTATTTCAGTAAATTTATGATGGTTAGGATACATGACAATGGCATTTGCTTATTTACATTTGTGAAATAATTCACGAAATGACCAATTGCAACATGTTAATTATAAGAATTTTAACAAATCTAAAAATGATGTAAATTATGATAACATTTCGAAGCATATCCAGGATTTCAAATAAGTAAATATGGAATAACATTTCAAGTTGAAAATAATTAGACCATCAAAGGTTATAGTAGAATGATAAATCTCAATACACTCTAAATTAGAGGTCGGGGGTTCAAAATATGAAAATAAAGTTATTTTTAATACATAGGAGCACTTTTTTCACCCTAAAATAGACTTTTTGGCACGAATACCGATTAATCCATCCTAAAGCGGCATCAGGATACCATGTAGGAAACCTAAAGGAAACATATATTTATTTAGTAAATCCAATAACTTTAAACCAAACTCTATATTTGTATTAAGACGTACATTCACTTGAGACATATACAAAATAAAAGGATAGCGAGTTCAAAACTTAAGCTTGAGCGTTGTATTTATGTTTAAGAAATTCACTTAATATGTATAATGATTTATTTTCAAACGCAGCAACCAAAAACTAAAAGAACTCAGAAATCAGAATTCATAGACTTAAAATCTTGAATATATGTCTCAAATACTTAACACTTAACTTGAATCAAATAAACCATGAGGAAGAATATTAGAATACACAAAAGAAATCACTTAATATGTATAATGATTTGTTTTCAAACCTAAAAGGATTCAACAATCAGAACTCATAAACTTAAAAATCTTGAATATCTATCTCGAATACTCAACACTTAACATGAATAACAGATAAACCATAAGGAAGAATATTAGAATAAATAAAAGAAATCACTTAATATGTATAATGATTTGTTTCCGAACGCAGCAAGCAAAAAACTAAAAGGACTTAGAAATCAGAACTCATAAACTTAAAATCTTGAATATATGTCTCGAATACTCAACACTTAACTTGAATAACAGATAAATCATAAGGAAGAATATTAGAATACACAAAAGAAATCACTTCTCCGGGTAGAATCCTACTACCATTTTTCAAGAGACAAATTCCACAATGACCAATTCTTCTAAAAACTGATGGTTCAATAAAATCTGTAGAAGCAAATTCACCACAATGTATTTGAACATCAAATACTCCATCAATAGTTGATGCTTCATTTACAATTTGGACTGTATATTGAGGTATATGAAGACCATTAAAACCTGATGGGCCTTGGTATATTTGTATATCTGTTGGACAACATTTTCTTGTATAGTCAAGCCCACCTACAAAAAAAAAATAAAAAAAAATCATGTAAGTATAGAATAATAACAAGAAGTTAAAAGGGCAATTGAAACTTTTCATTTTCAAATTTATATTTTGTTTGGTTTCACACTCATATAAGATATACATATTGAGGTCTCGATTAATTCATTTGTAAGGTTTATTTAAGGAAAAACGCTCCTTATCAGAATTGTTGGTTAATGGTGAAAGAATCATATTCATTCCACTGCAATTATTGATTTTATTTTCAAATTCTAATTAATGTTTAGTCGTTATGCTATGAAAAAAATATAGAATTAGTGTGAATCAATTCTATATTAAAAAAAGAATCAATTATTCATTACTCAAATCACTCACTCTTCCAACTCTGAATATAGAAAAAGAAGACTATATTTGTCATGTATAGTCTTAAAATTTCCTAGAAGGAATTAAATTAGTTGTAGTGTCAATATATAAAAATTAAATTCAAATGTAAATTAATGTTCCATCTAAATTTTGAGATACTTCTTTCAGTATGCCACCCAATGTTGTAACATCTATAAAAACTGGGCATGTTTGACCAAATTTATAAAATCTGCTTATTTTGAAAAATATTTTTATCATATATTTCATTCAAAGTACCTTAATCCAAAACTCCAACTTCCCACTCAGAATTTTGAACAAATTAAACACCTTAATTGTCCAAAATAAGCACTTCATTTTATTTTATAAAAAAAGAAGAATTTTAAATTTGTAGAAGCGTTACCAAACAAGCTCTATAATGTGAAAGCAAAAGATGATAGGGAGCTCTTTCTTTTTAACGAGTGTTACATGAAATAAATTTAAATTAATCAAACTCTAGTATAAATATCAAACCTTACGCAGAAATTCAAAAAGAAAAAACTCAAACAACAAGAAGACAAAAAAATACAATCAATTAATCAAAACAAGAGAAATATAGTGATATAAGGTGAAGAATTACATACATGAAGTTGTGAAGGGGAAGAGAAGCAAAAACACAAAAATTAGCCATAATTTTTTTCCATAGCTTGATGAAGAATGAAGCATGAGGAAAAATCTTCAAGTGGGACAACTTTAATTTAGTGTGAAAAATTAAAAATATAAAAATATTTTGGTTTGTGAGTTTTGATGTGAAAATATATATATATATAAATTTTGAGTTTTAAAGATATAATGAGGAGAAAAAACGTGATTCTTGATACTTTTGCAATGATGAATTGAATAATTATCCAAGTGGTTAGATATTAATCAATTTTAATTAAGAAATGCTGAATAGCACTAGCTGTTGCACATTAATATTCCATAACAAATTTGGTAAGAAAATAACAACTTTCACATTCTTTTTATTTTTGTAATCTCCCAAGGAAAAACATCAATTATATTTTGATTTTAAGTGATATATATCATTAGTATAAAGAATTTTGATGATATCAAATCATCCTTGATTTCATATTTTATGAATTCTAGTATGAAATTATATCACAATTCATTTGATTTACTGCGTTCATAATCAACTATGTATGCTTGTTTAATGAGTTTTTTGTAATACATATATGGTTGGTCTTTGATTATTACATTTCTCTTTAACAATGGAGCATAAGTTTTTTAGAAACTGATGTCATATTCGGACATAACTTGTGAAATCTATGAAAAATATAAATTTATACTTTGGAAAAAAAAGAACTTATTATGAAAGAAAAAAATTAAAGACTATTTGACCTTGACAAAAGTGCAAATGACCCTATCAATGAACTAATTTAAGCCCATCAGTTTGGTAAGCATCTAATAGGATATGGGCCTAGACAAAAAATACCAACTTATATACAGGTAAAATTCACAAATAACAATATTTAGCTATTGTATTTGAAAAATTCAAGATTTTTTTCTATGGAATTTGAAATTCAAGAAAAGTGACTTTTCTTCAATGACGTAATCGAAAAATGACCAATAGACGTTATTTATAAAATATAGTAATGTAGGTTAAAATATAATGAGTCAATGAAGAAATATCGACTATATTCTTCTGATATTCAAAATTTATTATACCAACAAATTCAAATTCGCAGTGCAAAAGACATTGTTAAGAGGGAGAGAGTTTTCCATCGGAGGTTTCTCCATTTCCTAGACTCAAAAGACGATATATTATCTACTCGTTAAGAATGAAAAGGAATTCCGTCCATGCCACCACAAACTTGGTAATAACTCATCTCTCTTTTGTTTCTCCCTTGTTTAAGAAATTAAATCCTTCCAAAAAAAAAAAATGGAAAACAAATTCACATACATTAAAGTTGTAACTCACGTTCATTGTGTGGAAATTTGGTTGGTTTTGTCTTGTAGTCTTTGGAAGAATAATTCAATTTCAAGTCTGAATACACACATATGTACACATATAATTATAATATATATAGAGAAAAATATACTATTTATATAGGTTAAATATTATTTTTCATACATAACGAAATTTCTAGCTTTGTTGCTAACCAGACAACAACTGCTACTATAAAAGTAAGGAGATATATATACAAGAATGAACCTTAGCTTAAAGCAAATACTTAGAATGTTCCACGACTAAGTGTATAATACACATATTCAAACTTGAGCTAGTTGTGGAGATAGGTTTTTGATTCGTGAATTGAATATGTTAACTCTCAAAATGGACTTTAGATGCATAATATTACTATATGTTTTACATTAAGATAACACAAAACAAAAAAGTAATTGACAGTCATGTCATACAAGTTATTTGGCTAGCTAGATGACAAAGAGAAAGCATTATTCACACAAAAAAATTTACAACATTTAATTAATTTACTCACAAGCTTTCCCTATTTCCCCCTTGCAATATTGATCAAATATTACCTCTCTACACCCTCATAATTATATATCTATTATTGCAAATTATACCCTAGTGCATAATCTTGATACATTCCTTCATGAGAATTCTGAAGAATATTTGAGGATGAACCCCAAGAATTTGATGAAGAAGCTGTATTTGTATCAAAATCATTAGACCACCATGCCATATTGTCCCTTGATCCATCATCCATCTCTTTAAAGCAATCGAATTCGGAACCTATTTGTTGATTCTCTGAATGCATGTTTAGGCCTATTGATCCCTTGTTGTTGAGAATTAGGTTATCAATCTCCAGCTGAGTGAAACCCTGAACGCCCTGAATTTGGACCTCTTTCATGTTTTCTTGTCCTATGTTTGTGTCAAGAACATTTTTTTTATTGTTGTTAAAGTCATTAATTGTACTACTTTTTTCCACTTGATCATTCATCTTGAAATTAGTACTAGCAAATTCATTGATCCCAACTTTTTGCCTTAGTTCATGAGGATGGTTTTCACTAGGGTTTATCGGTGTGTAAAGGGGTGATTGATTCTCATTTAAACCATTAGCTTGTAGGGTTTGGATCATTTTTTGTTGGAGAGGGGTTAACTTAGGCCAAAGTGATGGATTATTATAGAAAGAAAGAGGGTTTTGTAGGGTTTGAAGTTGCATATGAAGTTGAAGCCTTTCTAGAGCTGAGTTGCTTAGGTTTTGTAATAATGGATTTTCTTCTAATCCATTTACGTCCTTAAGATCTTGGCCACCATTAGCAAGCAATAATCTATTCATTTGAGATTGTTTTCTTTTTCCAAGAAGCTTCTTCTTAAGTCTAGTGTTCCAGTAATTCTTGATATCATTGTCTGTTCTTCCAGGAAGTTGTGCAGCTATTATAGACCACCTAAAGTTTTCACAAAAAAAGGGTTGTAAACACAATCTGATTAAGCTCGTTCTGATACACAATATAATTAAATAATCAGAAGTATGCTCTCTAAAACAGCTTAATCACGCTTTCAGATGGGATGGTCGTCACATACTTAAACAAAGATAAACCCTGAGAAAGTAATTTGGATCATCAACAAGCAACATGAAGAAAAGGTCTAAGAGGACTAATAATATGATCTCTCTATCAGCCTAAACTTTCATATGAGATGGTCGAAGATTTAAGCAAAGGGTTTTAGACATAATCAAATAAAGACTGTTTCGATACATAATATAATTAGGTAAATAAAAGATTGTTTTCTCTGACAACTTAACACGCTTTTAGATGAGATGATCGTCACATACTTAAACAAAGTTAAACCTTGAGGATCATGAGCAAGAAACATGAAGTAAAGGTCTTACAAATCTTATAGAGAAGAGAGAAATTAATTCATAACAATTATCTCTTAACAACAAGAACTAAAGGACAAAGTAATTTAGTTGGATTTCCATTACTTTTTGTTGTTATTGTTTTGTGTTTATCTATGAAATGAAAGAAAGAGATAAAAATATTACCTGCTGCCAATACTAATATAGAGGCTACAAATGATATTGTCTTCTTCTTCAGTAAATCCACCATGTTTAATATTAGGTCTTAAGTAATTCAACCATCTTAGCCTGCAACTCTTCCCACATCTCTTAAGCCCTACAACAACAATAACAAGGTCTCAGTTACAAGCAAGTTTTCGAGGATTTTTAGGTTTTTCTTAAGCCCTAAAATTAAAAAATATCTTTTAAACATCATCAATTAATCAAATTACTCCAAAAAAAAAAAATCCCAATAATTAAGTTTTAAAATTTTATAAAATTTGCATGTGTCTTAAGTCCTAACAACAACTAATACATCTCAATCCCAAACAAGTTTCAAAGGATTATTTGTAGGTCTTTGTTAAGCCATAAAAACTATTTTTTTAGAAAATCATCAATCAAAGTAGTCTTGAAAAACTCTCAATAATTAAGGTTTAAATTCTAATAAATTTCCATGTGTCTTAGTTCTTACTTATCCCCTACGACAACAACAACAACTACGTCTCAATTCCAAAATAAGTTTCCTTTAGGTCTTTCTTAAACCCAAAAAATTATTTTAAAGGTATTTTTCGATCGAAACAATCGATACATAGAGAGACAAATAGAAGAATTTGATACCTATTTTTTGGGGAAGAGCAATCCAATTGTTACCAGTGCCATTTTCTTCAATATATGCCTTTAGTGTTGCATCTTCTTCTGGTGACCATGGTCCTTTTTTCACATTTGCTTTGTCACAACATGGAGCTCTCCCCATATTATTATTTTTTTGTTGCTTCTAATGAATTTTTTTCTTCCAAAATTCTTTGTTAATACTTGAAATATTTTGTCATTATTGTTGGTTTGAAATATTTTGGGAAGAGAAGACTTGATTTTATAGGTAGAAAAAGAGTGGATGATCAATGATGTCATACTTTTGAAAAACCAAAAAAGTCTTCTCATTTCTCTAGGGTTTTATCTGTCATTTTTGGATTAGCTTACTACTAATATTATTTTATTAATAACATGACAACTTACTATTGCAAATTTCTCTCAAAATATAATATTAAAATTGTGTATCTTTTTCTCATTATATGTTATTTTATTATGTGGATGAAATTCTAAAGAAGGCTCCATCCTTTTAGTTTGTCGCCAACGGTGCCCTAACATTTTTTATATTTAATTATGCTCATCGAATTCTTCAAAAATATCATTGTGTGCGTGTTGAATATTCTACGAGTAATAAAAAATTTCGATGATTTAATAAAAATATTCTTGAAGAGCTCAAATAATAACATAGATATGCAGTATCATGTTTAGATCATGTTTCATTCTTTGTTCATTCATTTATAAAAGTATTTGAGCATTCAATCGTAATAACGAAAATGACTTAGGCTATTATAAACCTCTTTGAAAATCCTTTCGAGAGGGATACGTGCATTATTTTTTCAGATAGTGACTCGATGGACTAAATTGAGTGAAGTTTACAAAAATTTGACTTTGATATTATGTGAAAGAATTTGAGCGTTCAGTCTATATTCCAAAACCTTAAGAGAATAGGTGAAACTATTTGGGACATTATAAACCCCTTTAAATTTTAGAGCAAATGATTTGTTTGGGAATTTGATGAAAGATTGCTTAAACAATAATGAAAAAAAAAGTGAAATAAATTGAGATGGAGCGACATATTTATGTGGGTAAAACTATTTGGACTCTAATTAACTTGATAGACATTTTATGTCGGCCAACATGCATATATTGACAATTTATTAATATTCATTTTCTTTTCTATCGAGTTGAGTGTCTATTAGAGACAATTTTTCCACACATAGATTAAGATAGCAGTAAGGTGTGTGTACATTCTACCTTCGACAGATTTCACTTGTGAAATTACACTGAATATGATGATATTATTGTTTGATGGACCGATTGTTCTTGCGAACCAAAGTCGGTTAGTAGATTTCTATTACATGCCGGAATATTTCTAACACAACAATACATATATATCCAATGTAATTTCATAGGTGGAGTCGGGAGAGGATGGTGTGTACGCAAAGTCACAGACTTTATCCCTATATTTTGTGAGGGTAGAAAAAATATTTTCGAAAGACTCTCGGCTCATGAAAACCATAACATATATATTACATATCAGATTTGAAAAAGGAAATATGATGGTAAAAGGTCATGTCGAAAATAATGGAGAAAACAAAATAATATAGCAACAATAAATATTACGATAAGTGCATTAACGGTAAACAAAGGAAGAACTAGGTAAGTGAACGACATGCATTTACATAAAATTGGGCTATAAACTAAACTCTAATTTTCAAATAAGTTGATTAGTACAAAATCGTGATGAATTATTATATTTAATAAAATAAAAAGAAATAGTGTAATAGTCATTTTCTATTCAGCCCCATCATATAAACGTACCTTATAAGTCTTCTTTAATACAATAAATTAATAACATCTTCTCATATATATCAACCAGTTAAGTCGCTAATTACCGCATTAACGATAATTTACATTAATTATTTGTTGCTTTCAAACACCCTATTTGAAACAACTTGGCTAGGGTTTTCAATCAAGAACATGGAATTATCTCTTGATATTATGTTATATGCGTATATAATAAATTTTAAATATCGTCAGTGTAATTTAACATGTTACTGATCATTTGTTTTAGATTGTTAATCGATTTGTTCAATAGATTACCTCTAACTACCTTTTAACCAACTTACCACTACTAAAAACGCGATTTTTATCTTAGGCTTTTTCGACTTATATTCTGTCCAAAATCTCATATTTTCGACATACATCCCTCGGAAAATTTCCATCGATAAATTCACATTTTTTAGCATTATACACCATCAATATAATAACAATAATAACATACCCACGATACGTAATACTATAAATAGAGTTTGGGGAGCTGACGCAGTCAGAAATTTGATAAAGAGTGTGCAAAGTTTTTTTTAGTTGTGTTAAGAATGTTTCAAAATTACATATACACATCATAACAATTAATAGCTAAAATTAACCATTGTATACCACATATATAATTTTCAGCGAAGAGTTTGAAATGGACCACTCTTTGCACCTAAGGCATGGCTCCCACTCATTTTAAAGATTATAGAATATACAGAGACTTTATCCCTTTCACTCCGAGAAAACGTAAGAAAACAAATAAATGAATATTTATTCTAAGAAAAATCAAAGTTTTTTTTTTCAGAGAGAGAATATTAGAATTTCATTGACCTTGGTCCCTCTACTACATTATATTATATTATGTCCTAATAAAAACATTTGTTTTGTATATTAAAAAGATTATTAGAGGGAAAAGAGGTCCAAAGAACCTCACTTGCATAGAAATAACAAGAAGAAAACTAACAAAATTTCTAAAGGTGTTTTAATAAATTAATTAATTAGTAATCAAATTGAGTCAGATCTTTAGGAACAAGAAAACATGTTTCTGTTTGTCTTTATTTATAAACAAGAATCTCTCTCTCTCCATTGACACTAAACATTAATGAATTTTCATGCATCATCAACACTTGTCTTATAAATAATTATTATATTAAAAAATTATATTTATAACAAGATAAGTATGGCTCTATGTTGGCTAAACATATATACCTAAATATATAATGTGGTATCATTGGTGCTAGCTTAATTGACTTTACTTTATGTACCTAAATTAATATGGATCTCTTTACATGATTAAATAG
>JAJOOR010017961.1:0-10376 GCA_036250505.1 Solanum acaule
CCAAAAATACTTTGGCTCATAAGTGTTTTAAACACATCTTTCTTTAGTTTGAGATAATTGCTCAAAGCTTAGCCCAAAGGCTCTCTTGGAAAACATAGATCCTTTCTTACTCAAATGTAAAAACATTTATAAACTTCTTTGGGAATACTTAGTTCCCTAATAACTTTTGAGAAATGAACTCAACTTTATACTCTTGGCTTAACTTGAAACTTGAGCCTTAAAAATGAAGTTAAAACGTTCAATAAAGACTCTCGAAAAAACTTTAAAGACTTGCTTTGACTTGCTTCTTAACTTCTAGACTTGACTCTAACTTCACTTGACTTTGATCTGAACTTTCCTCGAATTGGATTATGGTAATGATCTCATGTTTATGGATGAGTTCTTGACGTTTAGACGTACCTTGGAGTGTTGAAAACAACTATAAAACATAGGTACATTACCAAGGAACATGCATGAAAAAGTGGGGAATGAATAGGGAGAATTGGCATCCTTGGTGCTCTGAGAGGCGCGGGGCGCCAGCCCCCAAAGTTCAGAAGGCCTGGTGGGGCACTCTGCACGGCGCGCCACCCCAAGGGTGAGAGTTCAGAAACTCTTTTGGGGTGCGCTGGCTGGCGCGACTCCCAGCCTTTTCCCCCGAAAAATAGACTTTTCTCCTTCATTTTTCCAACTCTAAACCACCTTAACTTCAAAGGTTCCAGCCCCAAACACTTAGAATCATAAAACCCCTCAACATACAATAGATTCAACTCGAAAACACAATCGGAAACATGTCCCAAATCAACAAGAACTTCAACACAACCACAAGACTTCAACAACCACAACAACAAGACTTCAACAAACACAACCAAATCTATTTCTTGAAGATAAAACGAGTTTGGCGTGTGGGGGATGAACCAACCCAACACTATGATCTCACATACCTTAATAGGGATCACCGCCAACGAAAACCACGACGATCTCAACGAACTTTGCTTCTTCTTCTCTTTCTCCTCTTCTTTCTCTCTTCACTCACAACCCTAACACTCACTTTTTAAAAGGAAGAACTGATTTAAAATCAGTCTAAAACCTTAATATAACCAAAAGAAATGGTTAGGGAAAAGACCAAAATACCCTTACTGTCACGCCCCGAGACTACACCCTGGACGTGGCCGGCACTCGAAGACCATTGCTGGCCCCCAAGCGAACCTTTGGCCTGGCTTTCTTAACTCAGCAGAAACCTAACTCAACAACATAACTCAATGCAATGCAAGGTTATAAAACAACCCAAGTGATAATATCTGGCCAAAAAGGCAACTCGAGTTTCAAAATAGAATATTATATATATACACAAATGAGAGACTCAAAACTAACTGACTGACTGTCTATAAAGCCTCTATAATACTGAGATGGATGTTGGGACAGACCCCGCAACATCCTAATAAAACAAAACTAAGAGAACAAAATAACCAAGTCCTCCGGAAAGCAAGGAGGCTCACCATTGACTCTGGAGTGCTCAACTGGATCAACGGCGTGCTGGATGCTGATCCTGGGTACCTGCGTCTGCATCATCATAAGATGCAGGCCAACTGGCATCAGTACATGGAATGTACGAGTATGCGAGCTGGACCGCTAAACCACATCTTAAGCTTGAAAGGGATACAAAAGAGAACTTACCTTGTCTCTGTTCAACTAATGAATAACTGAACTCAATATAAAGCAATAAGACACATGCAATATATAGAAAGCTTGTAAAACTATTTAAAACATGACGTAAAAATCATATTTATAATATCATAAAAATATTATGCTTTCTATCAAAGTCTACTTGTGCAATGCATGAATGAAGTTCTATACCCCCATCCATACTAAGCAGAACCCCTCGAGGAACCATGCAATTTCTACTGTGGGAGTTTCTCTAACCGATAACCACCACTATGAGCCCTAGTGATGATACAACGTTTTACCTCACGTTACCTAAGGACCATCCTATACCTTGCCGTGATATAGGACATTACTTTAACTTTGACTTAGTGGATCCACTAGCTTAACTTTCGTGATCATCTAAAAAGTATGAGCCGTTACATCCCATGTTTGGCTACATGGTTCTTATGGAGAGTTGAGTTAATATGAACTCGTGTCCCCAACTCGGTGCTCAAGACTACTCCAAAAAAAAAAAAACTTTAGTTCATAAGTGTTTTAAACACATCTTTCTTAAGTTGAGAAAAATTTGCTCTAAGCTATCCTCTTAAAAGAGGTAATTGCTCTTGAAAACTCTTTCTAAAAAGAACATATCAAAACCATATATTAATATGATCATTGATGACATCGGGAAGTCATACTGCATAAACATTGATGGTATAGCTCAAGACCATACTGTTTAAGCATTGATGACATACTCGATTGTCATACTAATCATGTTTTAGAAACTCTTTCGCAAAACTCATCTTTTTCTTAAAAGAGATAGTACTCAAAACTGCTCAAAACTCTTTTGGAAATCTCAGTTTCCTCTCATCTTAAATGTAAAAACATTTATAAACTTCTTTGGGAATACTTAGTTCCCTAATAGCTTTTGAGAAATGAACTCGACTTTATACTCTTGACTTAACTTGAAACTCAATACCCTTTTCTTAACTTGAAACTTGAGACTCTTTACTTAACTTGAAACTCTATACTCTTTACTTGACTTGAAACTTTAACCTTAAAACGAAGTTAAAATGTTTAATAACGACTCTTGAAAAGCTTTAAAGACTTGCTTGGACTTACTTCTTAACTTTGCTTGACTTGACTCTAACTTCTCTTTGACTTGATACTAACTCGCCTTGAATTGGATTATGGATTCAAGGTATATGATCACACGTTATGAATGAGTTCTTGACATTTAGACGTAACTTGAAGTGTTGGAAACAACTATGAAACATAGGTACAATACCAAGGAACATGCATGAAAGAGTGTGAAGTGAAAGGGGAAACTTGGCGTCCTTGGCGCTCTGAAAGGCGCGGAGCGCCAGCCCTCAGAGTTCAGAAGGCCAGCTGAGGCGCGGCGCCCCAAGGGGTGAAGTTCAGAACACTTCTTGGGGCGCTCTGCAAGGCGCGACGCGCCACCCCTTTTTCCCGGAAACTCGACTTTTCTCCAACTCTAAACCTTCTAAACTTCAAAGTTTCCAGCCCCAAACACTTAGAATCATAAACCCCTCAACATACAATAGATTTCAACTCAAAAACACAACCGAAAACATGTCCCAAATCAACAAGGAACCTCAACAACACAATCAACAACATCAACAACACAACCAACAACTTCAACAACACAACCAATCTTTTCTCAAAAATAAAACGGGTTTGGCGTGTGGAAAGAACCAACCCAACACTATGAACTCACATACCTAGTAGGGATCACCCCTGACGATATCAACGATGATCTTTGACGAAACCTTGCTTGATCTTCTCTTTCTCCTCTTCTTCTCCTCTTCACTCACAAACCCTCACTCTCACTCTTTAAAAAAATTGGGACAAACTGATCTAAAAATCAGTCTAACACACTAATATAACCAAAAGAATTGGTTAGGGAAAAGACCAAAATACCCTTAAAATTTTCCGGACGGACTTCCCTGCCAACTTCCCAACTTCCAAAGGGCATATCTCACTCATATGAACTCGGAATCGAGCAAACTCGGTGGAGTTGGAAAGATCATTCCACGAGCTTTGCAAACATAACTGGAACTACACCTAACTCATCCTGAGATAGGAGTTATGACTATTCAAAGTTGGCCAAAAACTCACTTTTTCCCATACTTAACCAAATTTTCCAGATTTTGAATTCTTTCAAAAAAAAAATATGACTATTTCCAATTTCCAGCTTCTTCATAATTATTTCAAATTGTCAGATGTTACACTTACAAATTCGGGTGAACTTTCCTATGCCAACAACCCAACTTCCAAAGGGCATAACTCACTCATACGAACTCAGAATCGAGCAAACTCAGCGGCGTTGGAAATATCATTCCAAGAGCTTTGTAAACATAACTGGAAATACACCTAACTCATCTTGAGCTAGGAGTTACGGCTGTTTGAATTTGACCAAAAACTCATTTTTTTTCCATACTTGACTAAATTTTCAGATTTTGAATTCTTTCCAAAAATGACTATTTCCAATTTCAAACTTCTTCATAGTTATTTCAAATTGCAAGATGTCATAGTCTAAATGTAAGAAAATTTGTGTACACACATACTAAATTATTCCATTATATATGACGTGCACATAGTGGTTCTTAATTTCCTAATCTGGAAAATGGAATTAAGGAGAACCTCTGAAGAAACACATCAACTTTTTGATGATTTTGCTCTCCTCTCTGGAATCAATGGCTTTTTTCTGCTCAATGCACGTCATTACCAAAGATGGAATGCAAGCGAACAATAGCTTTGTAAAAAGCAATTCAGTTTTTGAGCACTCATAACAATTGATCGTGACATACTTGAGGTTGTTGAGTCGTAGGTCCAAGCAAGTAATCGGTCTGTCAAGGTATTTCAAAACCGCTTCAGCATTGTCGCCAGAAGCACATACCTAATGGTATAAAACAAATATTGAATCAGTTAACAATTATCGTGCTTACACAAACATACCACATAAACCTATCTTACTAAGTGGATGCGTTCCATATCATGTTAAAGGTTCACGGAATACATAATATTCCAGGACAAAAAACTTAGAGAGGAGTGGAACCGGTATACAAAATGGAAGTCACAAGTATAAAGAAATACACATATCAAGTTATGATCACATTATAATTTTCCATTACTTACCGAAATCTGAAGTATGCTCAAATTGGGGCAACTCGTAATCAACTGTAGAGCGCAAGTAGTCTGATGCAGTTTTCTCAAGTCTATTTCTAATGACAGCTTTTGCAAGCTCGCAAAAGGACCCCCCTTAGAAATAATGTCAGCCGTCAAAAGCTTCAGAGCAACAAAAATTAGAATTACATGAATACAAATCCTATAAGATATACAAGTATAACAACATGTCAAATGCTTACCTCAAGGCAACTTAAACCAATTTGGAGAAACTCAAGTGTAGCTGCGACGCTTAAAAGAAGCTTTTCCAAAGTTGATTTTTCGTCCTGTTTTGGATTTGGATTGCAATCCAGTACTTTGTCTATTTCAAGTTGTAACTTTCTCAATCCTTTGCAGTTCATAAAGAGATTTAGATCGAGATAGGGACAACCGTGAACAACCAAGTGCTCCAATTGTGATGAGACAACAATGTTCAGGTATTGAGTGCCACGACAGTCCGCCAAGGCTAAATTGACAAGAAGGGGGCAATCGATAACATAAAACTCAGTGGTTGGTACAAAGGTTATCCTTTGCAGACGAAGGTTTATTAGATGCTGGAAAGCAACAAAGGATTTTGATGGTTTGAACAAACACTTGAAGAGTTCCAAATGCATCAAGGTTGGACAATTAAGTACACAGGACGGCACTTTACAAGTGCGATTTTCTGGCATGTAAAGGCATAACTCCTTGACACCTTTTCTAGTGACATAAACCAACCATCTATCAGTATGTGCATATGAAGACGAACGTACTGATTCTACAAGATGAAACTTCTCAATATATCCAAGATGTTGTAAGAGAATTGTATTTACTCTTTCTCTGAAAATTTGTTGAGTTGTGCAATATATCCAAAAGGCCCTGCTCAGCCATAGATTTAGAAGCCTGGCCCAAATGTATCTCCATTTTTTGGACAAAATACTGGTTTTTGCTGCGTCTTCAACAGGATGAAGCTCTACGATACGATTCATAACATTTCCTGGCAGTTTACTGATCCTATCTTCTCTTTCCCCTCCACCAACAACTCTTTTAGCATCTGCGAGGAGAAAATGAATAATTTTATGGCATGTTTGGTTAAATGTATTGGAAAAATAATCACAGTACTAGAGAGTACATTCATTGTGAAAATTTAGTTATACATATTTAACATGACAACAATTTTCCTAAATGCATTCAAGTTTTTCATATATTGCCATATAAAAGAAAATCTCATTGCATCCACCACACGAGAACACATCTATATACAATAATGCCAAGACTTTTATGAAAAACCTTTATGCCCTGAGTCACATAAATATTTTACAAACATGTACTAATTTTCTTTATAAACTAATTGTATAGTTATTATTTGTAAATACGCTAACATTTGTAAGCATTTTCACACGAGTTACAAAACTAACACATTAGTTTTCCTGAATCAATTAAAATACAACATAAAAGAGATACAAAGGCATCAAATATATATTATTTTACCATCATGGATCTCGATAAAAAGAAAGGTCTCATTTTAATTAGAAACCATACCTTAATGCAATCGAAAGAACATCAATACCGGAAATTATTTCATGTTGGTGTCACCACTTGCCTAAATTGATTTCCATTAGTTGCAAATTTTGGCCAAAGTATTCAATTTTTCCAAGACTTTATGTCGTTCATCATTTATGATTTTATTTCTCGCTTGATGTTCGTAGCACAAAAATGAAAACCCTACTATTTTAATGTGAAAAATTTTTGTAGACGTATATAACTCAGATGATTATTAGAGAATCATGTTGATAACGTATTATAAAATATGAGCAATATAGAATAAGAAATATAAACCAAAGATATGGAGGTAAAAAGTAGAGATCATTTTATTTAAATGGCTTCATGTGTATCTTTCAAAAATCAAGAACATCCTAGTTTATAGGATGATAAATCACCCAAAGATTACAAAAGTTAAGGTATATATATATATATAAGATAACATTCATTGAATAGACATTCACCAAATGCATTGGATTCATATAACACCAAGTACATTTTCAAATATTATTTTTCTTTTACATTAATTTTCAAATACCCTTTTTCAACTCTAACTTTTGTTTTCTTTTCAAATATCATCAAATTCATGCCCAAAAGCCCAAAAGAGGAAGAAGAGAGGATGACATATACCTGGAGTCATGATGTTTGCAAAAGCTGTTTATATCCTTTTGTTGAATTTTATGAAATATTGCTCTCTCTTTCCTTTTCTTGACATACAAAAAGTAACAGATGAACTAATGTAGAGTGGCTTTGTTTGATATTCTTGGTCCAACAATCTATATCTATATATAATATAAATCTAAACATATACAAGATGGCGTGGCACTTACCTATGGCCAATATTATTATTTATCTTTTTTTATCATCTTTTAACTTATTTTCCTAATATGATGTCTAGAAAATTTGTTAAAAAAAAATTAAATACTCCTTATTTATTCCATTCCTTATTATTAAGAATATAATTTATTTCCTTATTAAGAGTTTTATTATTTTTCTTTTACAACTGCGTCCTTTCTCAATTTCAGATGAATATCAATATAAAGCTAGAGCCTAGACATATACAAGGTGATGTGGCACATAATTATAGCCAACATTGCTATTTTTTTTTCTCATTTTCTTGACTTCTTTCCTTATATGATATCTAGAAAATCTGTTTAAAACTTGTAATACACCTTATTATCAAGAATATCATTTATTTTCTTATTAAGAGTATCATTTATTCATTTCCTTAGTAAGAATTTCATTTATTTCCTTTACACCTGCGATCTTTCTCCACTCTCGATGAGTATCAATTTAAGGGTATATATATATAGGACGATGTGACACCTCTTTATAACCATCATTGTTATTTATCTTTTTCTCACTTTTGAAATTTCTTTTCCTTATATAATGTCTAGAAAATTTGTTAAAAAATTTAAATACACCCTATTTATTTTATTCCTTATTATTAAGAATATCATTTATTTCCTTATTAAGAGAATTAATTATTCATTTCCTTAATAAAAATATCATTTATTTCCCTTACACCCACGTCCTTTCGCCACTCCTAATGAGTCTCAATATTTAGAGTATGTTTGGCATTGTTGTTGAAAGGCCCATAACACTTCTTTTGGAAAATAAGATGTTTGACAAATCAATAAAACTACTTTTAAGTGGAAGAAGAACCAACTTCTCTTGTAATGTCCCATTTCTTGTGATTTGGCTTTTAATTATGAAATGACCATTTTGCCCTTTCCTGTAGCATTTTCATGCTTAGTTTGTATTTCAGGAATGATTGATGTGGTGCCCAATTCGATCAAGTGTGTTTTTGGTGATTTGACCCCTCTTGAGTTGAGAATTCATGGTAGGGTTGACCTCGGTCAACATTTTGAGGTATGAGCATCGGATGGGAATTTCGTTATTTACATCACGTCAAAAACGTCGAGTTTGAGTTAGTAGGGTTGTCATGACCCGAGCCTATACCTTGGACGTGGCTGACACTCGAGAACCTGTCACGCCCCGAGCCTACATCCTGGGCGGGACTGACACTCGGAGATTATTGCTGGCCCCAAGCGAACCCTTGGCCTGGCTTTCTTAACTCAGTGGAAACTTAACTCAACAGCTTAACTCAAAGCAATGAAAGGTTATAAAATAACCAACTGATAAAAACTGGCCAAAAAGGCAACTCAAGTCTCAAAATAGAATATTATATATATATATATATACACAGAAGAGAGACTCAAAACTAACTGACTGACTGTCTATGAAGCCTCTAAAATACTGAGATGGATGTTGGGACAGACCCCGCAACATCATAATAAAACAACACTTAAGAACACAAAATAACCGAGTCCTCCGGAAAGCAAGGAGGCTCACCACTGACTCTGAAGTGCTCAGCTGGATCAACGGCATGCTGGATGCTGATCCTGGGTACCTGCGTCTGCATCATAATAAGATGCAGGCCAACTGGCATCAGTACATGGAATGTACGAGTATGCGAGCTGGAAAGCTAAGCAACATAGCTAGAAATAAATCTGGAAGAAACTGAATAACTTACCTGGCTCAACTTAACTCAACCTGACTGACTCAATTCAATATAAGGCAATTTAAAACAAATGCAATATAAAGAAAAGCTGTTTAAAACATGCTATAAACTCTGTGTGTATACAAAGATACAATAAGTCTGAGATGTATGTAGAAATACCAATGAACTGATGTATATAAAAATACAATAATTACTGTGGGAGTTTCTCTAACCGACAACCATCACATAAGAGCTATAGTGATGATACAGCGACCGACCTCACGCTGCCAGAGCATCCTATTCCCGGCCAAAGGTATAGGACCTGAACTGCTTAATGGATCCACTAGTCTGATTTGAAAAGGATTCATCTAAAAAGTATGATCCTTTTCTACCCATGGTGGCTACCATGGTTCTATGGGGCTGTGGGTTCTTTGAACGCTCCCCCAACTCGGTGCTCAATACTACTCCCAAAAAAATGTACTGGCTCTTATGTTTTTAAAACATTTTCTTCCTGCTGATTTGAGATAATTACTCAAAAAAAACTTAGCTCAAAGGCTATCTTGGAAATCTCAGTTTCCTCTTTTTCTTTATGAAAACTAGCCCTAAGGCTCTTTTGGAAATCTTAGTTTCCGATCTTGTTTAAATGTGAAAACATTTCTTTAAAACCTTTTTGGGAATACATAGTCCCCTAATAACTTTTGAGAAATGAACTCAAATTTATACTCTTGACTTAACTTGAAACTCGATACTCCTTACTTAACTTGAAACTCTATACTCTTTTCTTGACCTGAAACTAGAGCCTTAAAATGAAGTTAAAACGTTCAATAGAGACTTTTGAACAACTTTGAAAACTTGCTTTGACTTGCTTCATAACTTTGCTTGACTTGACTCTAACTCCTCTTTAACTTGATACTAACTCGCCTTGAATTGGATTATGGATTCAAGGTATATAATCACACGTTCTGGATGAGTTCTAGACATTTAGAAGTACTTTGGAGTGTTGGAAACAACTATGGAACATAGGTACAATACCATGGAACATGCATGAAAGAGTGTGAAATGAAAAGGGTAGGTTGGAGTCCTTGGCGCTCTGCAAGGCGCGGAGCGCCAGCCCTTGAAGTTCAGAAGGGGTCTGCTGGCGCTCTGCAAGGTGCGGCACCCCAAGGGGTGAAGTTCAGAACACTTCTTGGGGAGCTCTGCAAGGCGCGATGCGCCACCCCTTTTTCCCGAAATTTCGACTTTTCTCCTTCTTTTCTCCAACTCTAAACCCTCCCAATAACAAAGGTTTCAGCCCCAAACACTTGGAATCACAAAATCCCTCAACATACAATAGATTACAACTCAAATACACAACCAAATCATATCCCTCACCAACAAGAATTTCAACAACACAACCACAAGGATTTTCAACAACACAACCAACAACACAACTAACAACATCAATAACTCAACCAATCTTTTCTCAATAATAAAATGAGTTTGGCGTGTGGGGGAAAGAACCAACCAACACTATGAACTCACATACCTAGTAGGGATCACCCCCGAC
>JAJOOR010017963.1:0-10465 GCA_036250505.1 Solanum acaule
AGTAAGGGTTTTGGTTACTCGAGGGGAAGGTGTTAAGCATCCCTCAGAGCCTATCCGAAGATAGTCCTTAAACTCAATTTAGGAAAATATAATTAGGAGAAAACTTGTTTATTTATTTGCTTTAAAATCAATGATAAGTAAATTTTATTAGTTTAAGAAAAAAGTAAAAATAATACAAGGTATAACAAATATATGTCTATTAAATTAATATTAGTATGTTTATCATACGGTAAAAAATAAATAAATAAATGTACTGAACATGTATGACAATTTTATTTGTTAAGAAAATATGTATGTGTCTTATATAAATGTATCCAAAATAAATGTTGAGCTTAAAGGATATAAAGATTTGTCATTTTTATTTATATATAAAATTAAAGTTTAAGTAAAATAAGATAGAATGGTAGTATGTGTGAATATGTAGTAATATGTATGATATATAACGTTGAATAAAAATACATAAAATGGAGTTTCCAAACAAATAAATAAATAAATAAAAGAAATAGTAATAATACTAAATGTCAAAATACTATATGAAGTTTGCGATCTTAAATGTATTTGTTGCAAAGTATAGCATACTCATGTATGTTTTTTTTTTTTATAAGAAAAACATTTATTATTTTATTTACATGTAGGGGAAAATTGACGATAGATTAGATGTAGTAAAATAATATGTATATTTAAGTGTAGGGATTTATAACTTATAAAAAAAAAATAACACTTGTAAAAAAGGATAGTAGATAAAAGTAATAGGTTATGTGAGAAAAAATAATAATATAGAATTTATACATTTATGTGCATGAAATGTATATGTATATACCTTGTATTTTGAACCTGTTGGCACATTTAAAAATCATGAAATAGTATGTAAAAAAATAAAAAATATTTTTTTAACTACATGTGATTTAAAAATAGAGATAGTAATAATAGTAAATGTAATTTCTTCATAAAGGGGTTGATCTAAAAAATAGGCCTAACTATCGAGACTTATTCTATAGTTACACTTATTTTTTTTTGTTAAATATATAAGCCTACTTCCCAAAATATATTTCTAGAGGGTAATTCTTTGAGCCTAATATATTTCTAAAGGATAATTATTTTTGCCTCTAAACTAATCTCAAATTTATTTGGGAGTCCCAATCCATGAGTTTTATTTTTTCCTACTTAAATACCCAAACGAATATCATTTCACCCTTTTAAAACTTCAATTAAGAATTTTAGATGATAAGTTTTCCTATTCCTTAAGATAAAGGCCTAAGTCTATATATACTTCTTTTCCCCAATTTTGAAACACTAGTATTATTTTAACCTTTGAAACTTCGTTTGGAAAGTTCTTAAACTATAAGCCCCTTCTCTTCAACTTAAAAACAAAAAAAGCGTAAAAGACCATTATAGGTAAAAATGCTAATCCATTTCTTAAAAAAAATGTTTCAACTAAATTCACAAGCAAACAAATATTGGCTCACATGAATAATCTTCAAAAATAAAAAGAAGACAAGCAATGTATCAAAACTTAAGAGTAAAGGTTAGCTAACATATCAAAAACAATATAAGTAGGACGACGAAACTTAAGAGTAAAAGTTAGCCAACGTAAAAAAAAACAACATAAGGCAACAAAAGAAAGGTTGAGGAACATTAGACTCCTATTTATGAGACTCCAAGCATTGCGGTGATCCTAATTGCTGTTGGCCTAATATTTTAGGCCAAAATGAGTTCCAAAGTAGAAACTCCAGCTCTCCGGTTGTACATGAAACATAAGAAGAGGAAAAGAGATTAGGAACTATTCAAATAACAATAACAAATTCAAAACAGAGCAGCACTTAACATAACTTTACATAGCATATATTATATTGGAAAGTGTAACAAAAGTCACGATTTGAAAAGGACATACAAGAGGCTTGTTCCCTATCTATCTTTCTTGAGGCATAGATACCCATATATTTGAGAAAAGAAAAATATAATGCCAACAATAATCATAACAATCAACTAGATTTTGATAATTCAAGGTCACTATTCTAACACATTAGTTGAGTACTACATGTTCTAAAATTTCACTAAACATCATTCACCAAGATAAGAAAAAAAAGTAAGACACTTCATAAAATATATCGTCTATCAATAGAAATGTAACATCAAGCGGATGATTTATTCGAATTTTTATGAAGCGTGTTTTCTTTTTTAAGAAATCAATTGATGTCCCCTTAAAGCTAACAGGGGGTTGGTTCTTACCCCTTTTACATACTAAAGAAATGGTAAGTTTGAGCTATAGTAGGAAGAATACAAGAAACATGGTTCTTGACCCGTACACAAAGGAGACAATCTGGATTTAATGCACATTCAAAGCGAGACAGGTCTAAAGTTGATGACATTGCTTTAGACACAAAAATACATTTTTTCACATAAACATAAAACCATCAACACATTTTCTTAATTAACAAAAGGGATTTACACGCCACTACTATTATATTCTACTACTCATATTCACATAAAACTTAAGTGAGATGCAACAGTAATTAGTTTTATATAACAAAATGCCTATTTGATTAAAATTAGTTGGAAACAAAATGACAGCGCAAGGATGAAAATATTATGACTGTTTTGACTATATAGTTTTGGATCTTAACAGATAAAAAATAGCAATTAACAACAAGGAGATGCAGCGCCAATTTCAATTATATAGATAACAAAAATGGTGACGGACATCAGGCTTACTGTCCAGAATTAGTTTTCTTGCACAAAAGACATCTAAGAGGGGATACATACAGTAAAGGCATTTCAACGAACACATATAAGATACATTAATCAACAGTTCTTTTAATTGCCATTGATTTCTATTAATCGTTTTTATGAGCCTATTTAGAGTAGCTAATTGAATCGAAATGGAATAATCAAGATAACGACACAAGAATAATATTTTTTAGAAACCAAAAACAAAATATAAGGAGATGGTAATTACTGACCTTATGTAGAGCAGCAAACTAGAACTTCGACGTCAAGATTCTAACTTCCAACTTTCTTAAACTCGAATTCAAGACCGAAAATCGAAAGATGAAAGAAGATAGAAATTTTCTTAAATCTAATGCTTGAACTGTGTTCTATCTCTCTTTTTCCGTTCGTTCCCTGATGTTGTTCCTCTTCATTTTCTCGATTCTTTTCTTCCTTTTATAGGCGAAATCTAACTTCAAAGTGGGATTTGAAATCCAAAAAATTGTTGGGGACAGAGGACTGCAACTAAAATCAAATCGACATCAACCCTTTCAGATTTTTGGGGCCATTAGGATTAGGCATAGGCGGCGTAGGGTGTCTCTTTTCATCAAAAAGGGGTGATGGAGGAGACATAAAGCAAGAGACCGCCGGATATTGTTTTTTTTCGACGGTTCATGGCCGAACTTGACGGGACGAAGGAGTGATGGGGCATGGGGAAGGGCAGCGCCTGGGGAAGGAGGAGAAGTTGTGAGGCGATGGGGGATTGGATGATGTTGGAGACCACCGGATGTTGTTGTTTTCCGGCGGTTCATGGTCGTTTATTTGGCAGAGGGATGTGAGATAAGCGTGAAAGGGGCCTGGGGAAGAAGCAACGTCTTGGAGAAGGAAAAATTCTAAAAACGGCTCGTACTATTTTGGGAAGGATGAAAAGCTTTGGTATTTAATTTGGGCCGTCCGATCATTTGATCGGACGGTTGGTAAAAATAAAGAGTTTAAAAATAAATAATAACTATATATATATATATATATTAGTAAAAGGATGAATTAATTGAGGCCGTTAGATTAGATTGTAAGGCTGAGATCGAATCTAAAGAAGCACAATCCATGTGCTCGCCTACGTGGCATACACGGATTGGCCGGTTTAATAAGACTTGGATTGCCAAATTTGCTCAAATTGAATTCATTTAAATTATAACTACTTTATTTATTAAATAGCCATAAGTGATAATTATTTTGCAAGATTAGCTTATTTGATAAAATTAGTAACTCTGAAAATTAAATTAATATAAATTAGTAAATCATCAATTAACTAAGCTTTCTAATTTTAATAAATGTACGAAAAATATCTATTGCGACAAAAGGAATTATTTTTGAACAAAAATAGATTCAATTCTTAAGAAGAACAACATTTATCTAAAAAATGAGAAAGTAGGTAGTAATATAATATATTTAATTTTTATAAGAAATAACATTTAAGAAATAAATTTATCAAGTCAAATAAATAATTAATTCTTTTTTGTATTCCTATAAAAAATTTCATAACATATATATTTTATTATTATTATTATTATAATTATTACTATAGTCAAATGTGGAGAGCCAAAATTGGGTGTCAACAGCTTGCCCCTTTCTTTGTCCATGGAAGAGAGTAAAGAAGACATGGGCAAAGAAATATTGATACAATCCAATTTTAGGCGACCCACAAAAATGCACTTTGAGCAATAACTTGACAAGAATGTTTTTGGGGTTATGGCCGAACTATGGCTTCCGAGCTGCCTACATATCTCAGGTTTCATGAGAAATCAGGCCACATGTAGTTCGAGAACATAACAAATTTTTTTTAATAATTTGCCCCAGTATTGAATTATGATAATATTGAAATCTTTCGGTGGTGAGGTATGACGAGATTAGCACGAATAGAGGGATGGGATACAGTTCTAAAGAAACTTGTATGAGAGATGCTCCGTAGCAATTTCTACTAAAGACTCATGGTAGATGAATTTTAAAAAGAATGCCCAGTGTCGAGTTACAATGAACTGAGACATGAAAGAGCTATAAGTGAAATTTAAACCCGAACTTCTGAAAATCGAGTTGAGTTGAGTTTTGAAAGTGAATCCTTTACGTAGCTAGTGATGCTTGACATTGCACTAACTTGCCCTAGTTTGCTGCTTAGAGGGAGTTCCTCGTTGTAATGCCTTGTCCTGCAAAACATGTAAAAGGGTGAAAAGTACCTGTTGCAATTCAAAAATTATAAATTGAAATAGTAATGAAAAGAGTAGAGTGTAGATGTTCAAACGATTATTGATGTCTCTTTTTGTATTGTGAATGTGATGCAGGTAAAGTAACTTGTGATGTAGAGGCCCTCGACTGGCGGGGCTTGTTGTAACGTAAAAGCCTGTATCCGGCTGTGTAAAGCTTGTAATGTAAAGCCTCCGGCTGGCGGGGTTGTTGTAATGTAAAAAGCCTGTATCCGGCTGTGTAATGCTTGTAATGTAAGGCCTCCGGCTGGCGGGGCTGTTGTAATGTAAAAGCCTGTATCCGGCTGTGTAATGTTTGTAATGTAAAGCCTCCGGCTGGCGGGGCTGCTGTAATGTAAAAGCCTTTATCCGGCTGTGTAAAACTTGTAATGTAAAGCCTCCGACTGGCGGGGCTGTTGTAATGTAAAAGCCTGTATCCGGCTGTGTAATGCTTGTAATGTAAAGCCTCTGGCTGGCGGGACTGTTGTAATGTAAAAGCCTGTATCCGGTTGTGTAATGCTTGTAATGTAAAGCCTCCGGCTGGCGGGGCTGCTGTAATGTAGAAGCCTGTATCCGGATGTGTAAAACTTGTAATGTAAAGCCTCCGGCTGGCGAGGCTGTTGTAATGTAAAAGCCAGTATCCGGCTGTGTAAAGATTGTAATGTAAATTTAATTGTCGGTGTGTCACAGCGTTTCTATGCGTGCTTGCCCCCGATCGATGGAGCTTCAGTGATGTCATTACGATGTGGTCTCCGATTGGCGGAGTTCAATCGATGTTTGCTATGTACAGCCTCCGGGTGGCGGAGTTGTTGATGAGGTTAGATTACAAGCTCCAGTTGGTGGAGTTATTTTGAAAGAAAGCTACCTATCTTATTTTCCTACGAGGATCCTCTTTTCTTCATCACTTGATCTGGATCTTGAGCGAACCTGCAAAAATTAATTGAAATATTCTTAGACATAATATGCAAGTTGAAGTACTTCGGGGAAATAAAATAGGGAAAGAGTATTTTGGCTCATGATTGTGAGAAGTCGAATGGCATGTCTGGTCATGCCCCAAACTTAATGTTATTTTCTTGATTCCTGTGTTCCTGCACTCAAAGAAAATTTTAGTTTGGGAGGGGGCATTGATTTGTATCGACTCGCAGATTGAAGCCTCGTCACTGGAATCCTTCGACGTCTTCTTAGTACCGCACATAGTTTCTTAACCTAGAGACTTGGTAGGTGGATGAGTAGAAAAATATTGTTGAAAATAATTAGCTTGTTTTTCCAAAAAATAAGTATACTACGTATATATTAGGTATATATATATATAGTTCTCTAGTATTTTTAGATTATGACATGTTCCGTAGTCCACCGAGCTTTCCATTTTGTTGACTATATCCAACATAGTCTTTGTGTAGCTTTTACCCTCCTGAAAATCTTCCCTAACTCTTTCGCAGACACTGCGACGATCAAGATTCTTCATATTCTGGGGTTACGCTAACTATGGAGGAGTGTTTCCTAAGGGTAAAAAAAATGGAAATTATGCAATGCATTGATCGAGCCTGACTCAGGTTGCCTACGTATCCCCAAGATAGGAATCAGATCATAACGTAGTTCGAATACAAGTAGGAGAAATAGAAGTATGTAATACAATGACCGAGCTTGACTCAAGCTGCCTACGTATCTAAGTGGAATCAGGTCGTAACGTAGTTCGAATACAAGAGGAAAGTGAAAAATATGAAATGCAATGACCGGGCCTGACTCAGGCTGCCTACGTATCCAAGCGAAATCAGGTCAGGACATAGTTCAAATTACAATAGGAAAGTGAAAAAATATGAAGGGACCGAATCCGACAAGGGTTGCCTACGTATCCCACCGAGGGAATTCAGGTCGAGCGTAGTTCTAAATACATGGAAATGATGATTTTGGGTTTTCTAAGGGAGACCGGATCCGATGTGGGTTGCCTACGTACCCCACCGTGGGAAGTCAGGTCTAGACGTAGTTCTGTTACATTGAAAAATGCAAAAGTACACAAAATAAATGCTAATGTTGAGGTCTTCAGATGTAGTATTTCTTGATGGGGTCTGAATTGATTGGCTTTGTGCTCACTCTGCCGTCCATTTCTACTAAGATTACCGCTCCTCCTGAGAGTACTCTATGAATCATGTAGGGTCCTTGCCAATTTGGTGCAAATTTCCCTTTGGCTTCTCCTTGGTGAGGAAAGATCTTCTTCAATACTAACTGCCCCGGTGTGAACTATCGAGGTCTGACTTTCTTGTTGAAGGCTTTGGTCATTATGTTCTAATAAAGTTGTCCATGACAAACCGCGTCCATCCTCTTTTCATCGATGAGCATCAACTGTTCATGCCTGCTACGTATCCATTATGCATCGTCGAGACCAACCTCTTGGATAATCCTTAAAGATAGTATTTCCACCTCAGCAGTTATTACTGCTTATGAACCATAAACCAACAAATAAGGAGTTGCCCCAGTTGATGTTCTGATTGTGGTGCGATAACCGAGCAAAGCATATGGTAGCTTCTCATGCCATTGCCTATGACTGTCTACTATCTTCCTTAAAATCTTCTTGATATTCTTATTTGCAGCCTCAACTGCTCCATTCATCTGTGGCCGATAAACCGTGGAATTTCGATGAGCAATCTTGAACCTTTCACAAGTTTCCTTCATAAGATCGCTGTTGAGGTTGGCTGCATTGTCTGTTATGATTGATTCTGGAATTCCAAACCGACAAACTATGTTATTGCGAACAAAGTCTGCCACTACCTTCTTAGTCACTGCCTTGTATGTCGAAGCTTCGACCCATTTTGTGAAATAATCGATAGCCACCAGGATGAAACGATGTCCATTTGACGCGGGAGGCTCTATGGGTCCAATAACATCCATGCCCCAAGCGGCAAATGGCCAAGGGGAACCCATCACATTGAGCTCATTTGGTGGAACCTGTATAAAATCTCCATGCACTTGACACTGATGACATTTTTGCACATATCGAATGTTATCGCTCTCCATGGTCATCCAAAAATATTCGGCTCTTAGAATCTTCTTTGCCAAAGTGAACCCATTCATGTGAAGTCCACATGTTCCTACATGTATTTCTTCCAAAAGCCTTGTCGCTTCTGCGACGTCGACGCACCTTAGAATCCTAAATCTGAAGTTCTCCTATACAGGATTTCTCCGTTAAGGAAGAAATGATTGGCCATCCTCCTCAAAGTCCGTTTCTGGTTGCTTGTGAAATTTTCAGGATATTCTTGTGCTTCTATCAATCTTCTGATGTCATAGTAGCAGGGTTTTCCATCTAATTCCTCATTTACAAGAAAATAGTATGCATGTTGATCATGTATCTTTATATCAATAAGGTCGATGTAATTCTTGTCTAGGTGTTGAATCATCGAGGACAATGTTGCCAAAGCATCGGCAAACTCATTTTGAGCTCGAAGGACATGCTTGAACTCAATCCTTGTGAATCTCCTGCTCAACTCTTTAATGCAATGCAGATAAGGTAGGATCTTGACATTCTTAGTAGTCCATTCTCCTTGCACCTGGTGAACCAATAAGTCGGAATATCCTATCACCAAGAGTTCTTTGATATTCATGTCGATGGCCATCCTGAGTCCGAGAATACAAGCTTCATATTCTGCCATGTTATTAGTACAATAGAACCTAATCTTAGCTGAGATTGGGTAATACTGACCTGTTTCTGAAATTAAGACTTCTCTTATTCCAACTCCAATAGAGTTTGATGCTCCATCAAAGAACATTCTCCATCCATCATATGACTCTGATATATCTTCTCCTATAAACAAAATTTCTTCATCAGGGAAGTAGGTTGTGAGTGGCTTGTAATCCTGGTCCACCGGGTTTTCTGCGAGGTGATCCGCCAAGGCTGGTCCTTTGATGGCTTTTTGTGTCACGTACACGATATCAAACTGGCTCAACAAAATTTGCCACTTTGCCAGCTTACCTGTAGGCATTGGTTTCTCAGAGATGTACTTGAGTGGATCCATTCTTGAGATCAAGTACGTGGTGTATGCAGACAGGTAATGCCTAATTTTTTGCGCAATCCAAGTCAAAGCGCAACACGTTCGTTCCAACAAGGTGTATCTTGCCTCGTACGGCGTGAACTTCTTGCTCAGATAGTAAATGGCTTGCTCTCTTCTACCTGTCTCATCATGCTGCCCCAATACACATCCAAATGCATTATCCATGACAGATAGATACAATAACAAAGGCTTTCCAGGCTATGGTGGGACCAGTACTGGTGGATTGGACAAGTATTCTTTGATTCTATCGAAAGCCCTTTGGCATTCCTCTATCCATTTTGTGGCAGCATCCTTCTTCAGTAACTTGAATATGGGTTCGCAGATCACTGTAGATTGAGCTATGAACCGACTGATGTAATTCAGTCTTCCCAAGAAACTCATCACGTCTTTCCTGGTCTTGGGTGGAGGTAGCTCTTGGATTGCCTTTATCTTTGATGGATCCAACTCTATGCCTTTCCTGCTAACGATGAATCCCAATAGTTTTCCTGCGGGTACTCCAAATGCACACTTTGATGGATTCAACTTCAGATTATACTTACACAACCTCTCGAAGAACTTTCGTAAGTCATCCAGGTGGTCTGAACTTCTTTTGGATTTAATAACGACATCATCCACGTACACTTCTATTTCCTTGTGGATCATAACGTGAAAAAGGGCAGTCATGTAGGTTGCATCGGCATTTTTGAGACCAAATGGCATTACTTTGTAACAATACACCCCCCATGGAGTGATAAACGTTGTCTTCTCTACATCATCTTCATCCATCAAGATTTGGTGATATCCTGCAAAACAATCGACAAATGATTGCAACTCATGTTTTGCACAATTATCGATAAGTATATGAATATTTGGAAGAGGGAAATCATCCTTAGGGCTGGCCCTGTTGAGATCTCGATAGTCTACACATATTCTAATCTTTCCATCCTTTTTTGGCACAGGCACAATATTGGCTAACCATGTGGGGTAATTTGTGACCCTTACAATGTTCGCCTCAATTTGCTTAGTTACCTCCTCCTTGATCCTTAAGCTCAAATCCGGCTTGAATTTTCTTGTCTTTTGCTTAACAGGTAGACAAGTGGGATCAGTCGGTAATTTGTGCGAGACAATATCAGTGCTTAATCCTGGAATGTCATCATAAGACCAAGTAAATATGTCAACATACTGCTTAAGCAATTCTATTAACTCTTCCTTTCTTTCAGCCTCCAAATGTATGCTGACTCGTGTCTCCTTCACGATTTCCTCATCTCCTAAGTTGACAACCTCTGTTTCATCCATATTGGGTTTCTTCTGACTTTCAACCTGCTTGATCTCGTGTGGCAGATTTTCAGGCATCATGCTTTCATCATACTCTTCGTGATCTTATTCATCATTTTCACCTTGATCGGTGGATTCGTTACATGTCATAACCGTTGAACGAGGATTTTTATTAATATGAGTGCTGAAAAGTGCAAAAGGTAAGTAAAAATAAATAGATATTTA
>JAJOOR010017964.1:0-15058 GCA_036250505.1 Solanum acaule
CAAGACGACAGTATACTCAATAAAATTGTTGAAGCATGAGGAAAATTGAATTATATATCATAAATAATAATAAAAGAATATTAAATTCAAAAAAAAAACTTTTTTTTTTAAAATCTTAACCAAATTCGCAGCGATTTTGAAGAAAAAAAGTTATTTTTTTTTTGAGAAAATATGCAGCGATTTTTATTTTTGTTTTGTCAGAAGCCCTTTTGGTTAATTTTTTTTTTTATGTGCCGTTTTAGTTTTTTTAAAGAAAAAGCAGCGATTTTTAATTAAAAAAAATCTGCGATTTTGTCATTTTGTCAGAGGAAAATCGCTGCTGACGCAGCGATTTTGCCCTTTTGGTTAGAATAAAAAGTGATGTGCCCTTTTGGAATTTTTGACAATTTTTTTTGCCCTTTAGGCTCCGGACTCAAATAAAGAGGACTGTGACTTAATATAGAGAGAGTAAAAACAGAAGAAAGGGTCCCCAAAGAGACATCTCACATGCCCTCATGTGACCCTATTTTCTGAAGTATCTCAGATAAATTAAAAAAATCAACCTGCCATTTAGGTTAAAAATTATCGTTAACATTCATTTTATGTTTTTATTTTTGTGTCAGCTCAGCTCATGATCTAAACGAATCACATATTTATCTTAGTACATGTTTTTCGACATTGTGGGTACCCCAAAGATGCATAATTAAGCCCCATTCTTAGCTTGTTTGAAAAAAATGTAGTTTTTTCTCCATTTCAATTTTTTTATTTAGCTTTTTCTTTCAGTTAATTTAAAAAGAAAACGTATTTTTTTTAATAACTTTTAATTCCAACTTAACACATGACATGTTTAAGGCCACAAGATTAAATGACATTTTGTTACATTCTACGTATCTTTAATTTTAGATCACAAAATTTAAAAATCTTCTTTTCTTTCTTAAACTTTATGTCAAGTTAAAATAGGTTAATCAAATTGAAACCGCGGAGTATTTTATTTTTCCATTTCTTTCGAATATATATCCGCTACCTCTTGCAGACTCCACACTACTTTTCTTATTAATTGATATGCTTTTTCATTATTTTCTTCTTTCTTTACTTGGGTTTGATGTACTAGAGGTGATATAGTCTTTCTGAAACAATCTCTCTACCTCTACAAGTTAGTGGTCGGGTTTACGTACACTTTATCCTCCCTCGACCACATTTAGTGTGATCTCAATGAGTATGTTATTATTGTTATTTACAAACAAACACATATGGCTAGGTTTTGGTTTTTCAGTGTATAAGAATTTGGGCTATAACAATATAATCTCACATGAAGTCTGGATATTGGAATGTACAGACTTAATTCCTATTTTTAATTATTTTAGGGAAAAAGTTCAAAAATATTCTTAACATTTTAGAAATCGTTCAAAAATGTTCTCCCTACAAGGTCAAATTTGCGCTTTCTTCCACCTATATATTGGGTCAAAAACGCCCTTAATGTATTCAAAAAATATCCTCCTTTCACCTTTTGGATCAAAATACCCTTAATATATTAGAATGATTCAAATTTGCCCTTCCTTCTACCTATTAGATTAAAAGTTCCCTTAACCTATTAAATTACTCAAAATATTTCCTAATTCTCATAATACATGTCAATAAAAATTTTTACTGTACTTTAACAATTATTTAGTTTTCTTTTGGTTTGTATTTTATTTTTTTGAAAAATTCTTGCTTGTTTGTCTAAATGTTTGTCTTACGAATATAAGTATTTGCTTTTATGAACTAATGTGTAAATCAACCCAAATATATGTTGTATAAAAACTTTGTCTTAGTAATGGAGAAAGAGGAATTTCATTATGCCCATAGTAACATAATTTTTGTTGAATTTTTTTTCGGAGTGTAAATACAATATCACTTAGCATAAAGTAAGTTTAAAAGACTAAAATTGTTAGATAATGAAAAAAAACTATATAAATAAGATGCTAATAGAAGTAAAATGAATTTAAAAATTGAAATTCATTTATTCAAATTTGAAGGATAAAAGAATTTTTTAAAATATTATAAAAATATTAGGAGGTAAATTTGAACTATTTCTAATAGGTTAGGGGATTTTTTATCCAATAAGTGGAAAGAGAGTATTTTTGAATCGTTTCTATACGCTTAATGATATTTTGAAACCAATAGGTAAAAAAAAAAAGGCATTTCTAAGCCATTTCTAACCTCTTCCTATTATCTTGTGGAGTAAAAAGGGTGATAGATTCTTGGCTGAGTTGTATAAGATTATGGGTGAGGATTGAAAAGGACAAAAGAGAAACTTTTGAGTACTACTATTTGAAAGGGAAGAATCCAAGTTAGCAAACAAATAGGCATTATAGTAGTTAATATTAAGTATAGTCTATAGATTACAAATATAGAAAATTGTGAATGAATGTGAAGGAGAAAATGAAAGAAGAAGGTCCAACACACTTGTCAATTGTCATTGCCAAATGCCTAAATGCTTAAAAAAGAAGACATTTTGCATAATACTCTTTTATCCTTTTGGCAAACAGCAGACAACAACTGAAGTTACAGATAATTAAGAATATTCATCTCTTTTTATAAACTTTAATTGATATTATTCTCTCCTAGTATAATTAATTAATTAATTAATCCTAGTGCATGCAGATAAATCCCTCTAGTGCTGCTATGATAATTCCTTGTGAGTCACTATAACTCATCTCACGATTCACAGGAATAAATAAAAAAGATGAAAAATGCCGAGTTGTTTGTCAAAAAAAAATAATCCTCTATCTTATTTAGTAGAAATATGATTTGAGAAATATTAGAGTATTTTTATCATTTTAATTATTTTATATGAAAATAACTAATTCAAATACTATTATTCCACAATCTGATTAGTATAAAATAGTCTAACTTTGGTGTTTACGTTATACTTAGGTTGATAACCAAACAAATGCGGAGCTAGTATTAAATGTACAAATATTCTTGTTATTTCATTTCATATACCAAACGACTCTAGTCATCAATAAAAATGTACAAATCTTGAAGATCAAAATTCAACGTAATAAAGACAAAAATTTAAAAATAATTTATTTCCCTCTACTTAAACCTTAGAAATTAGGTTGGCAGAAGAAATTAAACATTGAGTAATTTCCCTGAACAGTCACCCATTTTTGAGAAATTAACTAGAAATATCACTTATGTTTGTTTTAGGATCACAATATCACCCAACTTTACCTCTTTTCCTCAAAATATATTTGACACAAAAAACACATTATCTCTCTCCTAATAGGATGCCATGTCACATTATTCCTTTTTTATTATTAACATATTTTTTAATTCTTTAAAAACATTATATCATTTGTAGTTTGACAATATGGTTACCTTATTACTCTAATGAATTAAAATATCAACAAAAAGAGAGTTCAAAGCCAAAAGGGTCATTTTTTTCCTTCAAAAAACAAAAACGGCACATCAAAAATTTTTTTAAACAAAAGGGCAAAATCGCTCCTGATGGAGCAATTTTCTTCTGACAAAAATTGACGTCGTTCCGTTAAAAGAAATAAAAATCGCTGCCTTAGCAGCGATTTTCTCAAAAAAAATAATCATTATTTCTTTAAAATCACTGCTATAGCAGCGTTTTTATATAAAAAAAAAAACAAACTATTTTTATTAAGGAATTAAAAAAAAAAAAATAAAGAACAAGTTTTAAATTACATAAATTTCCGGCGGCAGCCATTTAAAAAAAAACAAGTTTTTTAAAGAAAAATCGCTGCCGAGGCAACGGTTTTCAGTTTTAATTTTTTTTAAAATTTTCATCTAAATCGCTGAAAGGGTAAAGGTTTTTTTAAACAAAGCTTTTTATGAAAATCGCTGGCTTCAGTTTTTATTTTTTTTATTAAATTCTCTGCAAGGGTAGGATTTATTTTTTAAAAATTTAATTTCTTAAACAAAATTGAACTTTTTAAAAAACAATTCTTAAAATAGCAGCGATTTTGCTTCTTTTTTTTAAATTATATAAAAACGCTGCTATAACAGCGATTTTAAAGAAAAAATATTTTTTTGAGAAAATCTTTGTGAAGGTAGCGATTTTTATTTCTTTTAACGGAATGGCTTCAATTTTTGTCAGAACAAAATCGCTCCATCAGGAGCGATTTTGCCCTTCTGGTTATTATTTTTTTTATGTGCCGTTTTTGCTTTTTAAAGAAAAAAACTTGTCATTTTGGCTCCGAACTCAACAAAAAGGTGTCATTACCCATTAGTGCCCATATAAAAACATTATCTCGCTTGAAAAACCGGAGAAAGCCACATATTTTCTTGAAGAATCTAAAGAGCTCATTTTTGGATTTGCCGCATTATCCCCCAGAACTAGGGTATAAATTTTTGGGCTATGTAATTTTTTTTTACTAGATAATATGGGTTGTCTAAATTTTTTTTAAAAAATGTTAATAATAAAAACGGAATAATGTGACATGGCATCCTATTAGGAGAAAGATAATGTTTTTTTTTGTGTCAAATATATTTTGAGGAAAAGAGGTAAAGTTGGGTGATATTGTGGTTCTAAAACAAACATAAGTGATATTCCTAGGTAATTTCCCAAAAATGGGTGACTATCTAGGGAAATATTTTTTCTTTTTTCTGATTGATTGCCTTTTTTTTTGACGACAAGTTTTCGTTTTCAATCTTAATGCAGGAGCGGAAAATCACTTAACTGTAAGGAAAACATTACACAAAATAAATGTATTTGTTATAGTACATGGTAGAGGAGTACACAGTACACACTATTAATAAGTAGAGTAAATGATAGCACTTGGTATGAAGTATATTAATTATTCGAAGGTGCGATTAATGCTATGATTCCGTCCATAAGTATTCCCTAGTCCCTACTCGTTCACCTAGCCTCTCTGTCTCATTAATTATTCTTTTCGTTTTAATATGTTTGACTTATTTCTCTTTTTAATTAATTTATTATTTGAAAATCTCTATTCTTTTCGTATTTTATAAATAAAAATTCTTTAAAACTTGTAGTTTAAAATAATCTATAGATATCTATTTGATAGTAAATTGAAAGTTGAATTATTTCTATAATATTTTACTTGAGATCGACTAAAAAGGAAAGAATGGAAGGAGAAATATTTTTATATTTTTAACAACTTTTCAATTTCAAATTTTCACGTAACATATTAAAAAGGGAAAAGGCTCATTTATGTCATCCGTTAAAAGTTTGGCTCATCTATGCCATTACCGTCTAAGAAAATGCTCATTCATGCCATTATTTTTTAACAGTGGTTTTGCAAAACCATTTTTTACACATGGCCAATTATAATTAGGTCACGTCATTAATTTTTTTTTATAAAAAAAATCAAAATTCTGAACAAAAATTGAATTATAATTCGGCCACGTCATTAATTTTTTTAATAAAAAAAATCAAAATTCTGAACAAAAATTGAATTATAATTCGGCCACGTCATTATTATTTTTTTAATTCAATTTTTTGCAAAATCATTTTTTACACGTGGCCAATTATAATTCGGCCACGTCAAAAAAATCAAAATTCTGAAAAAAAATTGAATTAAAAAAATAATAATGACGTGGCCGAATTATAATTCAATTTTTATTCAGAATTTTGAAAAAATAATAATGACATGGCTGAATTATAATTGTCCACGTGTAAAAAATGGTTTTGCAAAATCACTGTTAAAAAATAATGGCATAAATGAGCTTTTTCTTAAACGGTAATGGCATAGATGAGCCAAACTTTTAACGGATGGCATAAATGAGCCTTTTCTGAAAGTTCGATGGCATATTTGAGCCTTTTCCCTATTAAAAATCATTAAATTAAAAAATATTATTAATTTTTTCTACATATCTTTAATTTAAAATTATAAGATATAAAAGTTTTAATTTTTATAATCATATCAAGTTAAAATTGATAAATTAAAATGGCGGGAGTAATTTATGGTGCAAAGCATTTAGATCAACCGCAGTTGGTTATATGATCAGTCAATGGGTCACCACTCATTTATATTATTCACGGCGTTCACATTTCCTAGATATCTGAGCTGGTTTATGTAAATTATATTTGTCAAACTTTTGAATTGAAACACCCTATTAAGAAAATAATTAATGACATAGTAAGTTTATTATTTTATTCCTATTAATTATGAAGTAGATGAAAAGTTTTATATATTTCAAAGTAATTAATCATTTAATTGAGAATATAATAGATAAAAAAAATTGTTCTTTCTTAATTTATCAAAATTGACAAGTAATTAGGAATAACTATAAAAAAAAAAGTGTACAAGTAATTAGGGATAGAGAGATTATATGCCTTAATAACCCACCCCACCTCACCTGACATTTTCTGGCGACACTTTGTTTTACTGTAGTATTTATTTTTTATTTAACATAATCAAATATTTTAATTTGATTTTTTAATATTAATTACTCATTACAAATTATTTTTCAAGCTTTCGAAAACTATACATGGAGTGCAACTGAGAGTCGAGGCAAAGTTAGGTGAGGTTCATGAGTTCGGACATTCGTAAACTCTGTATTTATATTAGAAAATTAAATAAATATATATATAAAAACTTGTGAAACCTATTATAACGAAAATTTCAGACTAGTTATTTTTTCTTTCTAAGTACTGTAATAAATTATCTTGCAGCATAGCAATAGTGCGTGTCTTCTCCGGCAGCTTAGTACGGCGGTCACCGTCGGTTCAAAGCAAAAGGAGTTAATATATAGCTGCCATTTCCAGGTAAGTCACTTCACGAGCGGAAGACACAAAGATCCAAAAAGACAGAGCATTATAATAATGTATTGTGTCCCCAACCTCTATCGCTGTCATTACAACTATTCCTATACGCTCACTTTCATGTCCATTATTTCCCCCTTCCTTCAACTCTATCTTCTTCTCATTCACAATCAATTTCCATTTGTCAGTTCCATCTTCATAAAATCATAAATTCATAATGCATGTATTTTATTCTCTTTCCCATCTCATTATTATATAGCCTCGTTAAATCAACTTGTTTGCAGGAAATTGGTACGTAATTCCCAATTATGACTCGTCTTTTGCGATCTAAGTCGTATACTTTTGGCCGGGTTTCTGCTTCCAACTCTTCATCAGTTCTAGACTTGTCTCCTCATTGTTCCTCTCTCTATGATTACGAACAAGTAAATAAAGAAGAAGAAGAAGAAGAAGAAGAAGAAGAAGGGGAAGAGGGATTTTTAAGTCTGGACCCAAAGCGACGGAGTCGGGTTTCCGGTGATGAGCGGGGACGTCAGAGCCACGACAATAACCAATCACCAATTCTGGCGGTTTTGGTGACGGCGCTCCGGAAGTCGTTGGTCACTTGCAGTGTGGATAGAGATGATGTAGCTAACATGGACATTGGATGGCCCACCAATGTCTGTCACGTTTCTCATGTTACCTTTGATCGCTTCAATGGCTTCCTTGGCTTGCCTATTGAGCTTGAGCCTGAAGTTCCCTGTAAAGTCCCTAGCGCAAGGTTCCTCTTTAATTTCCTCCTCTTCAATTTCTTATTTAATTGAAATATTAATGTTTAAGGAGGTGAGTTTATCTTACCCAGATCTGGGAAGTTTCTCTTCTATGGAAAACTACATTCTCATTGCTTACAGCCGAGCAGCAAATTATTTATGAAATTTGGACTGAACAGAGTGGAATCGATGCAAATGATTCATGTAGATAGTCTCAATGAGTTTGACATTGAGTACATAAATGCTGTTTGAGTTTACTCGCGAAAAGTGATAGTTCAGATGTATTTAGATCTAATGCTGAATCTGTCTTCCTTCTTTTCTATTACATCAGCATAGAGAATTGTCCATTGTTAGGAAAGGAGTTGTTCTACTATCATCAGGGCTCTTAAATTAACATTAGAAACTGCTATTTGGTGATTTTTATTGTTTCAGCTACTGTTGGTTGTACATGTTCACCTGACTATTCCTATCGTCTTGCTCATTTTTTGTGCTGATTCTTTATGCTGAAAACATTTAATTCTCTCATTTTAATTGTATTTTGCAGTGCAAGTGTTTTTGGAGTTTCTGTCCAGTCAATGCAATGTTCATATGACCAAAGAGGAAACAGTGTGCCAACAATACTTCTTGAGCTGCAGAGTCGTCTGTATACTGAAGGAGGCCTACAAGTATTGTTCTTTCTCTGTACTTGAAAAATCTAAAATATGGCTATTGGCATTAAATATGCTGAAACTTGCAGTCTTTTCTGCATTTGGTTGAAGGTAGAAGGAATATTCCGGATTAATGCTGAAAATAGTCAAGGAGAAACTGTGAGGAACCAGCTGAATAGTAAAGGCGTTGTTCCATATGGAATTGATGTTCATTGTTTGGCAGGATTGATTAAGGTAGCTTTAACATATTCATCCATCTCCATTTGTTACTGAGTTTACAAGTTGTAACTAACAATTAGAATAGATGCTAGCAAGATTTTGAAGCTCTGAATTGAACTGAATTCCAATTTCAAATATCCACCTTTGCTATGCCTAGCCTGTCGAAGTACTTTCTCAGTCTATTGTCGGCTTGTCACGTATGTTATGCTAAATGGTGTATGGAAAATCCATTTTACCTCTGGAGTGCATTACAGGATCGATTAGAAAAAACAATAGGCAGCATCAAAGATTTGGTATATAAATTCTGGGATTGAGCAAGAATGGAAAATCAAGTAAATGTGTTGAAAACGTAACATGCATTTCAGCCTTTTGTTTAGTACATCGTTCTTTTGCAATCTTTGTAAGTGAAAAAACTATGAAATTTGTCAACAACAAAAGATGCTTCTTGAACACAAAGGACAACAAAGATGAGCATTCAAGGTGCTTTCCGTGCGATTATTGTCCGAAGAAGAATATCTTAGGTCTTAGTTTCTCAGTTCCAACTCTTTCTGTACATGAGGTAAATGCACTATGTATTGCTATTGGGACAAGATACTATATAAGTTTATACTAGTCAAGATAGTTAAAGCTTATTGAACTTCTGTCATAGAGAGGTTTCGTAGTATGGCTTGTCGTTCTGTGCTCAGGTTGGTAAATTCAATTCGTGGTTGTTGTGTTTGTCTTTTGGTTACAAAACTAGTAATCTATCTCTGAACTGGCTTTATTTCTTGAGAGAAGTTCCCCTTGTATTAAATACATCTCTCAGGGGCTGGAAAAGTACACCAAAAGAGTTTTCTATGGAAACTTTGTTTTTGTTTTCAGATGGACCCCTTAAATAGCTATGTAACCCTTAATTCAGTGACGATCTACTTGGCCCAGAAATATAGTCTTTACTATTCTTATATAATTGATGAGCCAACACTTTATGCTTTCAGGCCTGGTTTAGGGAGCTGCCTACAGGTGTACTAGATTCTCTAACCCCAGAGCAGGTGATGAATTGCAACACTGAAGAAGAGTGCACCCAACTAGTGAACTTACTTCCTCCAACTGAAGCTGCACTGCTTGACTGGGCAATCAATTTAATGGCAGACATTGTGCATAATGAGCGTTATAACAAGATGAATGCAAGGAATATTGCCATGGTGTTTGCTCCTAACATGACTCAGGTACGTGAGAACTTCTCAGAAGTGTATCTATTACATTATGTTCTCCTTCTCGAATGCATGTTTGATGGAAACTAAGTTTAAAGGGTTGTTTATAATTAGCTTAACCCAGATGTCTGAATTGGGAACGATATGGTATGCTTTCAGGTGATTGTGTTTCATATATACTAATAATGGGATAGTAAATCTCTTGCAGATGGTTGATCCTTTGACTGCACTAATTCATGCAGTGCAAGTAATGAACCTCCTTAAGACACTTGTTATAAAGACCCTTCATGAAAGAAAAGAATCACATGGGACATGCCAAATGCAGTCGCCACATGCTAACATTTCCAGTTGCATGATAGATTATCTCTCAACACAATCAAATGGAGTACTTACTAAAGAGCCAGCTCTGGATGGCTACTCTCACGAAAAACAAACTGCTGGTGACCTCTCAAGAAGTGCCACTTTAGACAGTACAGAATGCGAGTCAGGGGAGCAATTCTGGAACTGTAGGAGAACTACAAGTGATGCTGGAGAGGAATGTGATTCCGTTGTGAAGACCTCTCCAGACGATACTCACAAAAGACAAACACTAGAGAGTAGGTTTAGAGAGGGATTTGACACTGAGCAGGCTGAGAACACAGTGTTTAGACTTGGTTTAAGGAAGGGAATGCAAAAGCTATGCAGGCATCCTGTATTTCAACTGAGTAAGCCAGTAAAGAAGAGCAGACTTATCGGGATTGTAAATAGTAGGAGAGGAGGCAGAGAAGCATTGGCATGAAACGGGTAACCTCAGGATGGGATCTTTGTTATCACTTTGTCCTTAATATTTGCTGCAGTTTGTACTAATATTGGTATCACTACTGTTTGGTCCAGAATTTAGTGAGAGAAGCATTTTATTCATAGAGTGTTCCAGGTACTAACATGTAGTTTGATGAACATATTGATAGAGGTGTGCCTCAAAAGTATAATTTGTTGCTTCATTTGCCAGCTTACTGTAGCGCCTTAACAGCAGCACTGGAGTAGTGCAAAAGAAGGAGAAGTATGTATAATTGGTGGTGTTAGACTTAAACTTTAGAAATGTGAGCAGAAAGCAGTATTGTTTCCATTGAAAAACTCATAGTATTTGGTGGATATATATACCTCTGTGATTTTGGCCTCCATAATATTGTGTGGATTGATAAATAACATGTGCAATTTTTTTTATAGTCTTCATACAAGGTTGGAGAAAGCCCAAGTTATAACTAGACCTTCTGTGATGGCATAAAATGATGAAATTTTTAATATAGTAATTTTCTCATTCAAACTATAGAGTAAAATTTGTCCTAATACTTGCTCTAAAAGAAAAGGACAAATACTCTTTAAAAAGAAGTCATATTTATCCGTGTTAATCTTCATGTTCTATCTTATTTTTCCTATGCAAGGCCTATATGGTCCACATATTTGATATGTTATATATTGAAAAAGAAATATTTAATACTATCTTCAATAAGGCTATTATGAATTTATGATTATTGTTCAAACTATGAAAACACGTTGAGGTTGAGGAGGATCGTGTAACTTACTTGAATTATGTTTTATTAATATGCTTTGAATTTTTTTATTAATTTAATATTGTTATATCAACTATTCATATATTTTATTTTTAAAATAACAACGCTTATAAAAAAAATTGTGTACCTAAGACAAAGGAGTTTTTATAATTTTATTTCTTTATCATAAATAATGTATGTTGGTTCTTTTTACATACTTGATATCAATAAATTTGTGAATTTAGAAATTCATTTGAACCAATCGAACCTTCTTGAACGGTTTCTTTATAAGAACCAAAAAGATTTGTGTCAAAATAACAGATGTTAAGAAAATCAAAAGTACTTTGACATATAATAGATCTTGAAGTATTATTTTTATATCGTAAGCTTATACTCTAGTGGAATTGGCAAAAGTTATTCATAAAAAAAAAAACGTGAATAAAAATCTAACCATCTCCCTTTCCATAATCCATTAATCCACCAGTAAAAAAGAAAAGAAAAGGGAATAAGGATAAAAAGAAAATAATGCCAACGAGAAGAACATCAAAAGAAACGTGACAAAATTTTGATTCTTATCATTTTCTTCATTTCAAAATAAGCGATATTGATATTGTCACGATCCAATCCATCGGACCGTACGGGCACCTACATACTACCATCTAAGTAGGAGAACCCTCGTATCCCAACAACTTAAAACATGCGGAAAATTAAATAAACGGAAATAACATACACTAGCGAAATTTTTAATTAAAAACCTTTAAAACAATTTTGAGTTAAGACTTGTAAAGTAATTAACACTCCAAAGGATCTAGTTTAAACAGGTACAAGAGCTAATAAGAGTACAACTGGACATGATAAATAAAAGACACAGCTCCCACCATGCGGAAGGAAGAATAGAAGTTGCTGGAGATTTTCTTCGTCTTCACCTAATGAAACCTCACCGATTCTGCAACCAGACTATGTCAAAAGACATAGAAAGGGTAGTATCAGTACAAACACACATACTGGTAGGCATCATCAGTCAACCCGACGCCCACCGCATAATATAAGAACCAACTAGTAAAGTCATGCAATAAAACCACTCGCTTCTCCACTTTCTCAATCAATTTACTTACCAGGTTCTTGATCCTAGCCTAATCGTTCTAACACATTAGCAAATCCCCAATTACACCCACAAGCATTCCAACTAACCGCTCACTTCGTACCCTTATTTCCTCGTCATATTACTCAACCATGGTGACATAGTACACTACATCAAACTTCCTTACCATTAAAGCCAATCTCTTCCCCCCCAAGGTGAAGTCCACCTAAACATATCTCATCACATATACTACCTCTACTTCCCGCCATTACGACACACGGACAACTCTTACTATCCATTTTTCGCCCCTTGAACACTTTACCCTTCCACTATACCCAACAAGTTCGCTTAACACACTGAACAATCAAATATAAGCCGTCATAACCTATACCCACTAAGTGCAACATATATAAGTCAACACCACCATATAATCACATGCATACTTCGAACATGTACAATATTATCAACATTTACGAACAACAAACATCTTCATATTTCTCAAGCTACACAATTATGCAAATCATTGGTCCTCTCATGGAACTCAAACCCAAACAGTTAGCATACCGGAACGTGGTACCCGATCCAATGATTATGTCGGAACATGGCAACCGATCTCATAATTATGCCGAAACGTGGCAACCAATCCAAGTTAGTTATGCCGGAACGTGACAACCGATCTATTCAACACACCACAATTATAATCACAAGTATATCCTCAAGATCATACAATTAAGTCATGATTTCTTGGTAACCATCATTCATCTATCTCATGTACAACAAGTGTGATCAATAATGCAACATTCATATACATACATGTATCATAATGAAGCAAGAACAAACATACATCACACAATCATAAAATCACAACCATCACCTACAATGGATTATTTATCAATGCACATCATGCAAACCTTAATTCGACCATACTCAGCCCTACTTCGTCGTCTAAGGCTTTTTTCTAGGGTTTAAATCATAAATCCTTCTGTGCACGAAGGCCTGTGCATAAATCCTACCATCGATTTACATATATTACGCAGTGAGCACAGATTTAAACTACTCAGTTCATAAAAACCTAGCCTACCTGGGTGCCAAGCAGCTGCACGGAGTTTGATCTTTGATTCTTGTTTTCGGGATTCGTGACGGTGTTCTTGATCGGAAATCCGTAATCCACTGACATCTTCACGCTAGAAATCTCTCTTTCCCTTCTTTCCAAGCTTATAGCAGGTTTTTGGGGGTTTCTAAGGTATTTTACGACTAAATTAGGTATTTTAGGAAGAAGGAGAAAATATGATTTCGCGTTATTTGCATTCTGCTTCGCCTATCCCGCTCTGGTGCCAACTTACCCCGCCCTGGCGCCGCCTCCCTAGCGGCAACTGGCCCGCTCTGGCGGGACAATGGCCCAGAATTTTTCCGAATTTTTGTTTCTTCTAAATAATGATGGTTCGAGTCGTTACAGATATTCTTTAACGTATATCCTTCTTTAAAGAGTCACTTCCCTAAATGGTCACCCAACTTTAGGGAATTGCCTTGAAATATCAATTATGTTTCATTTAGGACCAAAATATCACTGAACTATCCCTATTTTCCTCCAAATATACTTGATACTTCAAAAGCCTCACTCTTTCCTAGTTGACATGCCATGTCATTGAAGCTTTTTTTTTAAAAAAAAATACTTATTTAATTCATCAAACTCATTTAACTAAAATAATAATCTTATTATTTTCTAAAAAGTATATATTAGTTTATTAAGAAGAAATTTTCATGCTTAAGAATCTTTTATCATAATTATATTTTTTATTTTTTTATGGTATGAAGAATAGTTTTTAAAAACTTACTATAATGTCATCAATTTTGAATACTTATAAACACATATATTCAAAAAAAAAATTGATATATGAATTACTCATGAATGTCAACTATCATGTATTATATAGTGGATCAATAATATTAAAGGTCAATTAACAATTAAAAATAATTAATTGGGTACTTTGAAATCCATACTTACAATATCTTTTTTTGAAAAGAAAATAGAAAGTGAATAATATTTATATTAGAAAATAAAATTTTGATCTTTATTTATCAATATATTAATCTCATATAATATGCATATTATTGAATTAAAATAGGCAATTCAATTAAATATTACTTGTATTTCATGAATTTGGGATGAGATGAGAATATATATTGGTGCTTAATTGTATGATAAGTTAAATATAATATAATATAAAATAGCACGAATAAGAATAAAAAATTAAATAATAAATTTTCTCTTTCTTACCAACTTTTTGTCAACCTTACAAATTTATTTGATACTTTTATAAAAAAAATTGCTTAAAATTTTCAAATAATTTACTTAGGGATTTTAAAAATTACCAAGTAATAATTGCACACAAAGTTTTTTTCATTGAATTTTGTTTGGTAAAATAATATAAAGGAATTTTATTTTTTTTATAATCTTCATAAATTCTCATGTAATTTATATATTTGCCTTGTAGAGACATAAGTTTGATGAATTAAATAGGTTTATTATTTTTTAAAATGATGATTTAATAACATGACATATCAACTAAAATAGAAGGAGATTTTTGAAATATTTAGTATTTATTTTTTTTTTGGATAAAAAACAGCAATAATATTATTCACTTTCTATTTTTTTTCAAGAAAAAAATATTGTAAGCATGAATTTCAAAATACACAATTAATAGTTAATTGACATTTAATATTATTGATTCATTGTAAAATTTATGATTAATTGATGTAAGTTAGCATTAATGAGTGACATGTATATCAATAAATTTTTTTGAATGTATATGTTTATAAGTATTCAAAATTGATGATATTATAGTACATTTTAAAAACCTATTCTTCATAACATAAAAAATAAAAAGTTTAATTATAATAAAAGATTGTATGAAGTATTCTTAATAA
>JAJOOR010017965.1:0-14730 GCA_036250505.1 Solanum acaule
GTTTGTGTTTGTATAAAGCGAGAGAAAATTGTATATATACATATATTTTCGTTCCCCTCTCCCAGATCTCGCTCGCCACTCTCCCAGATCTCGCTCTCACTCGCCTCTCTCACTTTATACAAAAAATGCAAATTGTATAAGATGTGTTTGTGTTTGTATAAAGCAAGAGAAAATTGTATATATACATATATTTTCGTTCCCCTCTCCCAGATCTCACTCGCCACTCTCTCAGATCTTGCTCTCTCACTCGCCTCTCTCACGTTATACAAAAACGCAAATGTATAAAATGCGTGAAAATTGTATATATACATATATTTTCGTTCCCCCCTCTCCCCTCTCCCAGATCCCGCTCGCCACTCTCCTAGATCTCGCTCGCTCACTCGCCTCTCTCACTTTATACAATTGATCTTTTTGTATATGTATACCAAAACAGATTATACAACTACTTTCTTTGTATATGTATAGCGAAATATACATATTTATGTTTGCTATGGAGCGCAATTATGCAAACTTTGCTATAGCATACAAATATGAATTTTGTGTTTGCTATATGTGAAAGTTGCTCTTTAATATTTTACAAAAATTACACAACAGATCGAAGATATATAATTTCATAATATATTTATAATTATACATATGTATTTGTATATCTAAAAATTCTAGTTATTACTGCACACCATACATATAAGTGATATACATATAGTTGGCTACACATACCATTCAACCTCTACTTTAAAAACGTAAACATCGCAAAAATATATATACGATCGATCACACAAATATACTATCACTACAATCAAATACTATATTTGCATTTTTTTCAATTAAGATAAGATATTATATGCGCATAATAGATGGAGCTCAACATAAATGTAACCCACAAGGCATTGTCCATGTGAACAAACAGGTCTAGTAACAGTAGAGAGTGACTCGTAGATTTTACTACCAATTTTTTTAGTTAGTTGGCTAAAGAAAAAATTCACCTACCCAATCATAATATATTACCATTATTGGTATACACTCTGTGTATAACAAAATAAGCATAACGATAGAAATCGAATATCAGATAAAAAATAAAAAGATATTTTTTTTAAAAAAAAATTAGAACTATTCTGATGGAAGAAATAGTAAATGTTTAGTCAATAAAGTAAACTATATTCATTGCAAAATTGGCCCCCCATCATAGTCCATTCATGTTGGGGTGATTTCAATACATTGACCACAAAGTCTTTAATGAATACAATGCATAAAACATGAATAAGAATTGAGAGTTGCATGTGCTCAATTAAAATCAAAATTCCCATTTTAGGTTATAGTTTTATTTGCTCTTTTCCCATAATTTTCTTATACCTAAGTAATTTATCAAGAGTCACATCTCATTTTCTCACCAAGAAAGAAAAAAAGAAAGAAAAAGAAGAGGAAATAGTGACCAACAACTTGTGTTGCTAAGTAATAAAAATTCAAGGATGATTTTATTTGACGATTAATTATTATTTTTTAAATAATAACTATGAGCTATATAACAACAGATTTCATAGTTAATTATATTTTTCGTTTACTTTTATTTGTCCATTATTTCAAAAAATAGATTCACTTTTACATATCAACAAAGAGATGATTATTTGTTTACATAGTTTATCCTAATTAGTATAAGTTATTTATCTACCAAATCATTTTTCAAAATCTAATACTCTTAAACATCAATTTATATATGAGAAATACTGAATTTATACACTAAAAATGAAGTACGTGACCTCATGATCTCTTTATCAAACTAGATATTTTATGTATATATTTTTTAAAATTGATATGATATTATTTACTGTCTAGTGATATCCACGTTATAAAAATGTTAAATAGTGCATTTGATTAGACGTTAGTCATGCTTAAAAAAGAAGTTCACGAAACAAGTTATATGTATGAAAATATGAATAAAGAGAACAAGAAGTGATGGTTATCATGTTTGCTAGTTTTTAAAGAAAATGACAAGAGGTCAAAAACATGTTGTATTATGTTTGGTAGTAATTTTTTTTTGTATTATATATGAAATTGATATAATAGTTGATTTGTAACTTATAAGTTATTAAGAAATTTATATATTATTTTATGTAGAATAAGAAATTGAATAATTGAACTCTACATAAAAGAATGCATAAATTTTCCAATAACTAATTAATTTTGTATTATTAATTAATATCTTCCTAACCATCTTATTTTTGAGAAAATCAAATCCAAATAAAGATAGCTATAGCAAGTCTTCACAAAAAATGACTCGTGAAGATATTCCAAATTTAGTTGGTGTCAATGAGTAATCAGTTTTTGTATTATTCGAAACATTTTTTTCTTTTTATATTTTTTTGTTTATAAAAAAATAATAATCTCTGTTTCAATATGGTTTTGGAAAATTCGACTTTCCATAGGGTAAGAATAGAAATCTTTCTTAAAAAATGAAAACTTTCATAGTGTTTTCTTTTTATTCAAAGTAAGAAATTTATTTTCCCGAAAATAATGAACGTTCACTTATTAACCATTTATTGTTTTCGAAAAATTCCATTTTTACAATAGAAATTAATTTCACACGTGAGGTCTATGAAGAGTGAAATATACACAAATTTTATTTGTTTTATATATAAGGTAGAAAAGTTATTTTTACTATATAGATAAAAAATAACTATCAACGTGACACGACGTAAATTTGAATTTTTTTTTTTTTGTTAGCTTATGATTTTAAAAGAGGATTGTAACTTGGATCGATATCTCGTATCTTTTGTTTTTTTGTAGTGTGAAATTCTCACAACTCTTGTTTCGAGTACGTACGCTCATACGCTCAACGAAATCTTGTTAAAAGTTGTCATATCATTTTCTTCCTTTTTACTCTATTTTATGTAATTGCGTGTTAGTTAAAATCATCTAATGTCTTTATAATAAATATAAATAAAAATTGAGGATAAAGTAAAGAAAATTAGGGAATGGGATTAATTATAAAGTGATGAATCGAATATTCATAAAAAAATAAAATAATCAATCAATCAATTAAATTATTAATTTTTTTAATTAGCTAACATCTTAATTAATTTTCATAAAAGAAACATTTACTCTCTAGTTCAAATGATATTGAATTCTACTATTTATATGTAATAGACGGATATAATTTGGAAAAAGAAAAGACTCATTTATGTTATCCGTTAAATGTTTAGCTAATCTATGTCATTGTTGTTAAAGAAAAGACTCATCCATGCCTTTTTCTTAACTCCAATTTTACACAACCATTTTTGACACCCTAAACAACGTTTAACACTTTCCAATTGAAGTGTTTGGATTAAATACACTCTTTTTGCTTCTTCTTCCTTAAAAACATCAAGAACATAAACAACTCCTAAATTTTCAACATCTTCAATTCTTCACAAAGATGTTGAAAATTTAGAAATTATTAATGATCTTTATCTGTCTTTGGTGCTCTTTAAGGAAGAAGAAACAAAAAGAATACATCCGATTCAAAAACTCCAATTGAAAAAAGTGTTAAAAGTTGTTTGGGATGTAAAAAATAATTTTATAAAATCAGAGTTAAATAAATGACATGAATGAGCATTTTCTTTAACAGTAATAATATAAGACAAGCCAAACTTTTAATAAATGACCAAGATGAACTTTTTCTAAAAGCTCAATGGTATATTCAAGCCTTTTCCTATATAATTTTATAGCGAGTTGAAAATAACGAGTTCAGTTAAATTAAATTTTATATGTATTATGTATAGAGAAAAGAGACAAAAAAGATAGGATATGGGGTCATTGAATAGGGTTAAAGGGAGGATTGATGGAAGAAGAATGAAGAATCCCATGTGGTGATCTCGTGAACCTTTGTCAGCCAAAAACAGTGTGTGTACATTTCCCAATGCAATTAGTTTATTACTGTCCGTCTTAAAATATTCGAGAATCAATCTAACTAATACTTCATTGGCTAATTACTTGTTCACTTTTTCTTTTATAGTTATTCTTAATTACTTGTTTATTTTGATAAATTAAGAAAGGATAATTTTTTTACCTATTATATCCTCAATTAAATGACTAATTACTTTGAAAAATGTAGAACTTTTCATCCACTTCATAATTAATAGGGGTAAAATGGTAAACTCACTATGTCATTAATTAATTTCTTAATAGGTGTGTCAATTCAAAAGTGAACAAGTAATTAGGGATAGAGGGAGTATTATTTACTTTGTGTTTATTTGACTTAACTCTTATACTAAAAATACAATTTTTCTTAATACTTGTCAATATTTAGTAAATCATGTTTTTTCTTAAATACTATTTTATTATTAAATAATTATCTGGACTCTTAAAGAAATATTTAGATTTTCAAAATATAATCAATAAGGTAATTAGTCATGTGAAATAAATATTAGAGAGTGAAGTCCGCACAAGTTTATGTATTTGATTTATCAAAAGCTAAATGTGATTAGTATTTTGAAAACGAAGTAAGTATATATAAATGTTATTTAACTTACAATAATACATAGATTAGGTGTTAATCTTTACTAAATCAGTAACACTTTTACTAAAATAAGACCTATTTAAACTAAACCATATTTTTTGAATTTGGATGCATGTTGAATATTTCGTATATTTGTATAACTGATAAAGTTAGTTACATAAGATTTGAGACTTTTTTGTATATCTGTTGTGAATGTGTATAAAATACAATTTTTTACATGGAAATAAATTCATTCATTGCACCTATTAATTTATTTTTATTTTTATTTATAAAAAAGATGCATTGCACCCCAAACCACAAGATTCATTGTAAACATATTTCTTAAGAGGAAACAATAAATAAAAATAGCACTAAAAAATTTAAAAGCAAGAAATATATAATAATTTTGCATTTAAATAAACTTATATTTTATCTACTCAATTCCCCTACAAAATCTCATTTCTCGATCTAACAAGACATATCGTATCAAAAAGATTTTGGAGATACAAAATAAAAAGTAAAAATTATGACAACATACTCAAAATGATTCTTAAGTGAGATTTGCGGAGAATGAATGTATGCAAACCTCAATTATTAATAAAACTCTTACATATTTTCGTTAATTCATGAACAAAATCCATCTATTCGACATCTTAAATATCCATGTAATTAACTCAATAAATAAAACAAAAAACAAAAATATGCCTAGAAAAAATTAAATATTTTTAGCCAATATATAAAAGAGGAAGGTCAAAGTGGTCCATTAATGGTCAAATCCCTGAAGAATTCAGAAGAGCCGTGAACATCGAGCAATTTACTTCTCCAGCTATTAGCCTATTTGCTTCTTTGTTTTTTTAATAATTAATTATATTCTTAATTTTATTTTATTTTATAATAAAATATTAAGATCATTAAATTGTTATTAACACTAAAAAAATTCAAAATAACAACAATCTATAACTAGTCCATTCATTTTTATTGTCCACAATCATCAATTACTACCAGCAACAACGATCATCCTTAATCACAATCATACGATAGTCCATCACCAGACTTGATAATTACTATCACTATTATTATCGACAATTATCAATATATGAAGCATCATTTTATGTTATTAATTAATGTTACCATCTATTATAAATATCATATATCATCAATTACTATCGTAAACTATTAACATCAACCATCATTACCGATAGCTACTAGTCACAATTATCCATCTCTAACACCTTTATTAACTGCCACTCTAATCAGCACCCACAACTACTATGTATCACTAATCTCAACAACCATATATTAAATTTTTAAAATTATCTTATTGTTATTATACTATTATGCTATTAATTAACATTTAATTAAAGACAATAATTTATATTAGAAAATTAGCACATATGATGCACCTGCAAACATAGATGACGAGGAATCACTTCAATTGTCAAGCTTACATCAAAGCACACGAATCTTACAGAAAAATAAAAAAATAAAAAATATAAAATATAAAATAATAATATATATATATATATATATATAAAATTTCGATTTCAATTCATGAGAATATAAGATACAAGAGAGTTCCAATTAGTCGGAATTATAAATAGTTAGAGAGAAATTTAATATAATTTTGATCTTATATACACATTAATATTTTCATCTAAAAGAGGGTTAAAAGAGGGTTTGAATGAATTTCCTTGCTTCCCCATCCCCGGATTGAACGGACAAAGAAACGGTAAAACTTTTACAATAACAAAATAACCAAAAGTATAGTAAGGATGTATCACAAATCTTATCCCGATTTTAATGATAGAGAAATTATTTTTGATAAATTCGTGTCAAAAGAAATGAAACCAAAAAAAATGTTATTTTCAAATATCTCACTCAAATGTACATGTGATTCTTTTCAAAATGAAATTGGAACAAAATATAAGAAATTTCATTTTTCAAGCTCAAACATAAAATTAAAAAAAAAACACTTAATATTAGTGTGAAATATCTGAACAATACACATCTTGTACAAATCTCACCAATTATATTCATGTGATAATGGAAAAAAAAAAACTATGAAATTACACACATAGATTCAAAATTATCAACATTAAAAAAATATCCTTTCTCCTTCAAAATTGAGAATAAAATCTGAAAAAAATAATCTAAGACACAAATAAAAACAAACCATAGTATTTATTTATAATAATAATAATAACAATACAAATTCTTGTAAGTATGTTATTTACATCTTTTTTTCTCTTCCTTACTCGGACGCTGGAAAAAAATTTCTTGAAAACTCATCAAGGTACTATCTCATAGAAAGCAAGAGAAAAATAAATATATATATATATATATATATATATATATATATATCTAAAGAAAAAGCTCAACAAAAGTTGCGGAGCAGTAAGTACTCTTTTATCTGTAACTAAAGATCTCGAATTTGAATTTTGAATATGAAATCGTCTTTACTTGAAGCGTAGAAATCCTGATTTTCCGGCGCGGATTATTTATCCACTTCAAGTATCTCGGTAATCACGCCAACAAATAAGCATAGTAACACAACGCCTCATAATATAGAACTTTGCTCTTTGTTCTTTGACTAAATTAGCACATTTTCTTGTAAATGCACATCTTTTATGATGAGATGATGAATTTTTGAGGAAATTTGATGATGAATTTATGGTTTGTTTTTTGGAGAGATTACATTTGTCAATTGAATTGTCTAAAGCCATATGAAGAAATTAAATAGAGGAAAATTTGAGGGAAAAAATGAAGTGATGAGAGGGTTTAATGATCTATTTTTGGGATTTTGGAATTTTTGATTATGAAGAAAAAATTGGAGTTTTAATTAATGGGGATTTTTTTTTGAAGAAGAAGAGATGATGAATTTTTTGAGAGTTGGGAGTTTGGAAAGAGGCAACTAGGGTTAGTATTTATAACGGGGTTATTGTTTGAGGGTTGGGTTTGGTTACGAGTTAGGAGGCGGATTCAGAACTTGTAGTTTACTGATAATTTTCTTTTTATAAAATATGAGATTATTTTAATTTATGTTTGATTAAAAAAATGTTTCGATATGTGTAATTTTGAAATTATTTATTTTCATCTCGATTAATGTTATTTTTATACCACACATATTGGAGATAGTAATATGAAAAATCTTTTTAAGAAGATAAAACAAAAAATTAATATGGTATTAAAGTTATAGATAGCTTATTTTTATGTAATAAAACTACATTTACTAGGTAATTTTATCATTTTTTAATTTTCATGTTATTTTTTTTTAATTACTCTAGCTTTGTTCATTTCTGTGATACTTTTCTTTTTGTTTTTCCTTTTAGTCCTTCTGAAAGATAATATTTTTTAATATATATATTTAATAGTAATAATTTAAATCACAAAATTTAAAAATCTTTTTGTTATTTTTTAAACTTTTGCTGAGTCAAACATTATTACATAGATTAAAAATAAATTAAGTACATAAACTTATTTACAAACTAGATAAACCATAAATTCAAGGCACCAATAAGAATTATGATGAAATAATAAATATTTTTTTACTTTTAATTAAAAATCTGAATTCGAGCTTTCTAAGATACATAATCACCTTTATTTGGGTGTGTTTTACTTCTATTATAAAAAATTTCAAATGTAAATTCAAATTTAATCAAATTTTAATATAATTATTAAATATTTAATGATGAAATCATATTTTCACTTAAAATTTTAAAATTATGAAGAAATAAACACATAAAAAGAATTATACATAAAAATAATTTCAAATATTGATAAACAACATAATTTTCAATCAAATGAAATTCAAATAAACCCTTTAATTCTATCTGACTTCGCCAAAACGAACATCGATTTAAAAAAAAAAAAATCATTAGAAGGGGTGACTGACTATTGTTGTGATCAGCTGGGACCTTCATTGCATTGAGAGTACCACCATTTTAAATTTACCCTATTTTGTAAAAAAACAATTGAGCATTATTATATTATATAGTGGTAATATATTGATAAAAAAATAAAATAAAATGTGGGTTCCCAATGTATACATCATGAATTTAGTTAAATAAAGTGAAAGAGAAAGGGTTGTAATTAATGTGATAATAACAGGCAAATCCCACTGATGAGCTAAGGGTGCTAGCCCTACACTTCTCAGTCTGTCATTTTCTTATATAACACACAAGTAATTGAAGTACAAAAAAACCTACAACACACCTTGTTTCTAGTCGATAATTTATTAGAAATAATTTCTTTCTTAGCATCATATAAATTAGAAGTGAAGTTTGTGTATATTTCATTCTTCACATATATCACTATTTGTACGATTAATTTAGATATATATGTTGTTATTATTGTATATAGAATTTTATATTATATCGACTATGTATATGTATATAGTTCGTATATCTTCATTACTTTGTTTTTTGTGTTTCCATATGTATGATGTTGTTTGATTAAATTAAAAGTAAGAAAATAATCCCAATGAACTTATTTTGGAATTGAGTTGCGTCCAAAATTAAATGCTCATATTGTTAAATATTAACAGTATTAATTAATCCTATTTTTATAGTATTGCATTTATAGCATGCATCAGTTGGTATCAGTGATAAACTGATGAAGAAAATTAATTAAGTGGTGCATTAATTAAGAAAGTAGCAGGTGGAAGGTGATGTATGCAGTACGTAATTAGGGCTGGCAAAATGGTTTAAAGAAATTATTTAAATTAAAAATGAATCAAAGATGAATATTATTCACTAAAAAAAAAAATATTTTGATGAATAATATATGCATGAATATCCATATAATAATCGATAGCTATTAGTCTCCTTGTTATTGCTAATGATATATTTAATTATAGGAGTAAATTTATTTTGATTTTTAGCTTGTGCTCTCACTTAATATAAATATTTATATCTTCATCAATTAATTCATTTTTTATTTATGTTAAATATATGCATATTAAAAGCAAGTTTATATGCTCTTTTTACGTGGGCGGAGCTACATTGTTAATTCTCAGGGTGTGTCAGAAAATTACACAATATATATGGATCAAAATTTACTTTATATATATAGTGGTATGAGTATGCTTGAAACAAAACAATTCACATGTTTGATTCCTAGAGTTCACATTTTTTTTAAAAAAAAATTATGACTTGCTTAAAATACGTAAAAAAAATAATAATTTAAAAAACACACAATTTTAATATGAAATGAGCTCAAAGTTTGAACATCATTCATGAATTATTTGGCTACGCCATTGTCTTTCTATCTATATAATAACATTATAGAATTTTGATTAATAAACATGGTAGTTGGGGCATTCATATTTTACTACTAGAGATAAAATTATTAAATTTATGTAAGACGAACAATAATGAAAGTATTTATTAGAGTATAACAAAGTAAATTTTTTTTTGTTAATTGTTGGCAATGAACAGTGAGATAGACAAGACCTCTACCAGGCTTTCTTTTACAGTTCTGAGTATTTTATAGGCACCTATTTAACCAGAAGATTTTAAAAAAAAATGCAGACTGAATATGAGCCACATAATTTTTGAAACACGTATCTTCCTCAATTTTCACAAAAAAAGCCAAATAAAAAATGAAAACCAAGAAAACCCAACAAAAAAAAATCAGAAAAAAACAAGTGCATATGGATTTATTAATGGTGGGGATATAATTAGTGGAGTGCTGATTATTAATTAAAGGGAAAATGATTTAAACTATTTTTAAATTTATACGAAATTTAAAATTTTTATCCTCCAAAAGATAATCTTGAATCTGTTTCACTTGTTACGAAAATAGCTCAAAACCGAATTTTTCCCTATTTCGTGCCTGGTATATACATTGGAGCTCGATTAAATTTGAATTAGCGTTAAAAAATTTCATGTCGGGGGCAAATCGCTCCCTAACAAAGGAGACTTCATACCCAAAGGGACTCGAACCCGAGACCTCTTGATTAAGGATGAATGAGTATTTAACACTACACTACAATCCTTGACAAAACCACCCTTTTAGACTAATATAATAACATATCACTTTTTTTATAAGAAAAATAATAATTAGCATTTATAGTAAAAAAAAATGTAATTTTCATGTCCTAATTAAATCAAAGCAAGCTACTAGTGGATTTAGTATGTAAATTCTATAAGTCCAACCTATAAATTAGAATTGTACTCGTTATATTTTGAGTATTATATACTGAACATATTTATTATTTATTATAATTTTAATAAACCGTTACACATAAATCTATATTACGAGTCGAAAGTGTTAAAAGTCTAAATCAACGAGTAACATAATATAGCATTTATCCCGGCTTACACAATGCATATATATATATATATATATATATATATAATTTCCCTTCTCCTCCACTCTCATTAGCTTTTCGTCGATAGCTTAAGCGATAGTTAAAATAGAATGAATCGAAAAAAGTATAAAATGCGATGAAGAGCTGAACTTTGAACCCAATTCAACCAAACAAGTAAGCTCACGAAAGGAAAATTGTTACAAGTATATAAGGAGACTAAGCATCCATCAATTATCAATATGGATAAATCAACCTTTGATTAAATATGATCTTCGTAATAAGTATTAAAAAAAATTAAAACGTCAGTTAAAATAAAACCGAGAAAATATAAATTCCATTTATAATTTATTCTTTCCCATGCGTAGCTGGTCAACAATCAACATCCATATTAGCTTTCTAGTGCATATGCTAGATAAGAGTTGTTTCTAGTTGCTTTCAAAAATTGTTAACCATCAAATTGATGCAGATGGGCATATTTAGTGCCCGTTTGGATTGACTTATTTTAGGTACTTTTAAATCAAAATAGTTTTTAAGCAGTTTGAAATGTTTGGATAAAGTTAAAAAGTGTTTATAAACACTTATTTTAAAGCCAAAATAACAAAAATAAGCCAAAAGCCATAAGTTAGAATTCCTAACTTATGGCTTTTTGCTTATAAGTCATAAGCCAAAAGTCAATCCAAACAGACCTCTGCAATTAATGAAAGTTATATGAATAAGTAATTATGTATAAATTAAAAGAATTATAAATATTTAATCATAAATTTAATTATTATTCTTATATGGAGTATTAACTTAACATTGTTTCAAAAAGATTCGTAAGGTTTAAATTCTAAATTCATCATCTGAATGTATATTTAAAATTTTAAGCTAGTTAATAAGAACAATCACGAAGGTCATTTGAAAATAATCTCTATCTTTATAAGATAATAATATGATCTACGTACATTCTATTCTTACTATATCTTACTTGTTTATTGATAAGAACGATCACTTTGTCACCTGCACTTGACTTTTGTGTGTGTATAGATAGTTGCATAAATAGTTATGATAACAACGTTAATTTATATCCTTTTATTAACAATTAAAAGAATACCATCAAAGTGGTGAGGCATATGAAGTTGTTCCTTTCTTAACTAAAATTTTTGTTTTGAGTCTGAGTTTGAAAAATATTCTTGATAGGAAATGCTATCATTAAATGAACTCTATCTGATGTAAATTTAAATTGGTCGAAGTCTAATATAAATATTAAATGTCTAATAAAAACTAAATAGAAAAAAAGCCAAAATAAAAAGGGATAAGTAGGGCTTATATCTTATACTCTTTTACTGATCCATCCAACCCAAATAGAGGTCCACCAATGACTTATCAAATGGACATCATCAATTATGAGTCCTATCCTATTTTTGGGCCACTTTAAGCACTTTTATGTTTGTGTGGCTACTCATGATTGGCCATATTTTTGTATAATTAAGTAAACAAATTTATTTGAATTCAATATTCTCGATATAAAAATAATTGCATGCGTAAGAATTTATCACGACAAAGAGTAGGTTTGAATTGTTAATTAATTTGAAATATATAATAAGCTTAATAATTAAAAAAATTAAAATTATATTCTGAATTCAACTTTGTTTGATGATTCTATCGTTGCATGATTCTCCAATTCCTTTGATTTATTGGAGGCATGAAAAACGAAGGTCCAGTAGGCTTCATCGGTTTGAGAGGATGAACGATGAATTTGACTGATTGATTATAGATTCAAGTATCCTTATATTTCGATGTCAATTAATTACTTATTTATAGGCTATTATGAGTTGAAGATATATCGCGTCAGATTGAAAAGATAAATGATGAATTTGAGTGATCCATTACAGGTTTATGTACTGAGCAACTATTGACGTGTTTATCCTTAATTTCGATGATAATTACTTATTTGTAAGCTATTATAAATAAAAGTCATGTCGCTCTCACTCATTTATCCTTAATTTCGACGATAATAACTTATTCATACAACGTTCATTAATGGATCAAATCATTTTTTAAAAAGGTGCATCAAATTTATTTATATTTATAATGGAATAGTACTATTTCTTATATCTTCAATACAAATTAATCTGTTATAAAACTTTACTTATTATTTATTAAAGATTACCAATCAATTTCAACTAACATGATCTGGATTTGTCTTTTTACTAATTTTTAAAGAAACCTAGATTCATGTTTATTTGCTTCTTTTTTTTCCTATTCCGGTCAAAAACCAATGATAACTTGTCGGGAAAAAATAAAATAAAATAAATTGAAGAAAGAAAAATAGAAAATTATAAGTAGAACAAATTTGTCACAGACAGAAATCTATAGTTATAATTAAGATTCTCTTTGACTAGAATATTAAATAAGAATGCACATTATAGTTAAATAAAAAGGCTTAATTCATTATTAACCCCGTAAATACTTTCGTGGTTAAATTTCATTTAGACGTTTGAATTATGATTTATTATAATTGGTTTGAACATATAATAAAGTGTTTATATAGATACTTTCAAATTAAATTTTGAATTTATTTTTAATCATGTTCTCAAATTTCATTACGTTGATAAGTTAACCCCTAAAAATATAGCATATCCATTGCGTTGAAACTCTATCTGTCCTAGTCTAAAAAAATGATTTTACCATTTAATTTTCAGGTCAACGAAGAATTTAGATAACCTCTTTATTTTGTAAAAATTCAGACTCCCTAACTCTGTTCTGATTGTACTAGTTCTACATTAAAAACCTTATAATATTTTTATTTTTTAAACATTTTTTGTGAAAAATCTGACTATTCTTATACAAGCCATAGTTGGCAAATATCTCCACCAATTATGAACTTAATCTCATTGTATTAAACAAGAGCTAAGATCAAGGGGAAATCACTATAAATAAAAGTCTGATTAATTAGTTGATTAATTGATAATTATGGAATCAGATTGCATGCTGACAACAAACAATAAAACCAGCCCAATGATTTTGTGTCTTTCTTTGTCTATTAGCTCAATGATTAATTTCTCTGTCATAAATTGATGATTAATTAAATTAACTTTGACCGTATCTAATTTAATTCTAGTTGCTTAATTTATTTGTTGTTAATCTACTGTAATAATTAAGTGAATTTTAGAAGATGGTATATACTCACATGGAAGCATGTGCCAATTGTTACCTATAGTCTTAATTGTTATACATAAAAAGAGAGTAACAACTTTAGGGTGCTTATTGAGCGGTTCAGTGCAATTTTCGTATGTAACGATTTGATATATTGATTATAAATTTTTAAGAGTGTTAAATTATTATCAAAATAATAAGATATTGATTGATTTGATTCTGCTTAACCACTATTCTTCGATTATCAAGTTTATTTGATTAATAAGTACACAATGCACCTCGTCTAAATCAGTGGCGTAGCCACATGGTGGTCAAGGTGTCCAATTAAACACCCTTCATCGGAGAAAATATCGTATATATAAGTAAATTAATATACGAATGATTAAGTAACATCAGGGGCGAATTTATGTACTAATTTTGGGTCACCCGAACCCGTGGTCATCCGACTAAACTCGATATATTACTTCTATAATTATTAAAGAATATATTAAATTAAAACTTGTTGAACCCGTTCTCAAAATGGTTGGATGGTTCACTGGTAACATTGCAAGATTTCAACTCACAGGTCGCAGGTTCGATCCCAGGCAGCCCCAATTCGCTGCAATTTATTTTTATTAACTAAAAACACATTTTTCATTTTTTTTTTTTTAAAAAAAGAAGCTAAATTCTGAAAGTTCTAAAAGTCAAAGACTTCAAAAGTTTCCTTTCCACACACTTTTTCAAGTTCCAAGTTCCAACAATTGTAAACTGATGATATTTTTTGTGGTAATGTAATTTTTATGTATTGCTCGCTTAGTTATTGTTATTATAA
>JAJOOR010017966.1:0-14589 GCA_036250505.1 Solanum acaule
TATAAAAAAAAGTGAATTTACATTCATGGTGACAACTTCTACCAAAAATAAACTTTCAAAAAGCAAAAATTAACATAACCAGACTAAATTGAGGAAGATCAACACATAAACATCCAAAAGATAAGAACTTTGACCACAAATCTTCACAATTTTACTTTGATTTGCAAAGAAATTAGGGCTAGGGCTCCGCTGATGTTGAGTGAAAATTGAGCAAATTGGGAAAAGAAAATACGACCCTACCCTTTTGTATTTTAATTTCTTCTTTTTTTTTAATTATAAAATAAGTGTAATTTTTTAATTACGTGGTAGCCACTGGGTGGCTCAATAAGCCACGTAGGAGCATTTGTATATCACACAATTTGACTGTTGGATTCGCGTGTTTTTTTGTTTAAGAATTGGATAGTTAAAGTGCCTACTTGTGCACTATGAAAGTTATAGGTCATACTTAAAATTTGAAGCCAAGTTTAGGGTCCAATTTATGTATTATGCCTTTTTGGAGAGTATAAGGAATTCTGGAAAATTTCAAGTAAGTTAAAGTGAGTTTTTGGTCAACTTTAAACGACCATAACTTCTAGATGAGGATGAGTTAGAGGTACTTCCAGATTTGGTTGGAAAGACCTTGGAATGATATTTTTAACGCCGCTTAGTTTGTGCGATTTCGATATCGTATGAGTGAGTTATGCCTTTCGGAAGTTGGGCTGTTGGATTAAGGAAAGTCCAAATCCGGGTGAAGGGTAAACTAGTCTTTTCCTTACTTAATTTTTCTATTTCGTTTTTAGGAAATAATTGGGGTAAAACAAGACTTTATTCAGTTTAGAAAAATTAGAATTTACGCTAGGGCTTGGAGAGGAGAAGAAAGAAGAGAAAAGAGGAGATAAATCAAGAAATCACCACGAACGTTCAAGCTTTGCGAGTGGAATTCGTCGGGGGTGATCCCTACAAAGTATGCGAGATCACATCGTGTTGGGTTAGTTCACCCACACGCCAAACTTGTTTCAATTCAGCAAAAATTGGAGTTGTTTGAATGTTAAGAAAGTGAAGTTCTTGAAGATCATTGTTGAATTCTTGTTGGTTGATTGTTGAATGCCTAGTGTTGATTTTATTCGTGTTTTCAGGTTGTTTTTTGAATTAAATCTATTGGATATTGAGGGTACTAATGATCATAAGTGTTTGGGTAAAGAACTATGGAAGTTTAGAGGGTTTAGAGGGTTTAGAGATGAAAATCGAAGGAGAAAAGTCGGAATTTTCTGGGGAAAAGGGTGGGGAGTCGCGCCAGCCAGTGCGCCCCAAAAGAGTCTCTGAAGTTTACCCGTTGGGGCGCTGCGCTAGACAGCGTGCCCCAACTTGTCCTCTAAAGTTTGGGGCCTGGCGCCCCACGCCTCTCAGAGCGCCAAGGACGCTAGTTCACCCCATTCTTCCCCCATCTTTTCGTACTAGTTTGTAAGTGATGTACCTATGTTTCCTAGTTGATTCTAACACTCTAAGGTACATCTAAACGCCATGAAATCATCCTTAAACATGAGATCATGAACCTTGAATCCATAATCCAATTCAAGGAAAGTTAAGATCAAAGTCAAAGGAGTTAAGAATCTAGTCTAGAAGTTAAGGAGCAAGTCAAAGCAAAATTTCTTAAAGTTTTCAAGAGTCTTTAGCAATGTTTTAAATTCATTTTAAGACTCAAGTTTTCAAGTTAAGCAAAGAGTAAAGATTTGAGTTAATTTCTCAAAAAGCTATAAGGGAACTAAGTAATCCCCAAAGACTTTATAAATGTTTTCACATTTGAGCAAGAAAAGGGAATAACGATTCCAAGAGAGCTTTTAAGCTAAGTTTGAACAATTATCTCAAACTAGAGAAGAAGTTGTTTTAAAAACATATGAGCTAAGTATATTTTGGGAGTAGTATTGAGCACCGATATGGGGACGCGAGTTCATATTAACTCAAGCCCGATAAACCATATAGCCATCATGGGCAGAAAAAGGATCATTCTTTTTAGATGATTCCTTAGTGCTTTTTAGCATAGACTAGTGGATCCACTTAGTAGTTCAGGTTCTATACCGATGGCAAGGTATAGGACGGTCCTTGGCAACGTGAGGTAAAACATTGTACCATCACTTAGGCTCATAGTGATGGTTGTCGGTTAGAGAATCTCCCACAAAAATATATTACTTTCTAAATGATAAATTTAAGTTTGTTATTGCTTTATCTTTAATGAACTAAGATTGTTTTCAGTTGTTTTATAAGTCTTATATATATATATGTTTTATTGCTTTATATTGAGTTGAGTATCCATGAGTTGAGAAGAGCCAGGTAGGTGTTTCTTTCATAATCTCTTTCGAGCCTATGTTTGTTAGCATTCCAACTCGCATACTCGTACATTAAATAATGTACTGATGTCAGTTGGCCTGCATCTTATTTTGATGCAGACGCAGGTAACTAGGATCAACATACAATGCCTCGTTGATCCATCTTGAGCATTCAGAGTTTGTTGGTGAGTCTCCTTGTATTCCGGAGGACTCCTTTATTTACTTTCTAGTCTTTCAGATGTTAGGATGATTGGGGGTCCTGTCCCTACATCTCTCTTTATTTTAGAGGTTTCATAGACAATTAGTAGTTCAGTTGTCTTTACATTATCGTTCAAATGTTATTTAAAGACTGAGTTGCTATTTTGGCTAAATTATTATTTCTTAAGTTATGCATGAGTTATATTTTCTTATGTCTAAATCTTCCGCTGAGTTAAGTAAACCAGGCCAAGGGTTCGCTTGGGGCCAGCAATGGTCTTCGAGTGCCAGTCCTGTCTAGGGTGAAGGCTCACGGCGTGACAACAATTTTGAGTTACACCAATGACCTTAGAATATCATGATGATTAACAGAACAAAACTTTACTATTTTTCGTAACTGCTCGAAAATGGCTGAATATTACTTAATGTCCCAAAATAGCCGAAAAATCAAGAAACACACAAACAACACAAATAACGTCTCAAAAAAAGTTTCGACTTGCACCAATGACCATAGAATATCGTGATGAATAATAGAACAAAAACTTTCCTTCTTTTCGTAACTGCCGGAAAATGGCCGAATATTACGTAAATACCCAAAATAACCGAAAAATCAAGAAACACACATAAACAATACAAATACAGGCCTCAAAATAATTTCGACTTACACCAATGACCTTAGAATATCGTGACGAATAAGAGAACATAACTTCACTTCTTTTGGTAACTGCCCGAAAACGGCCGAATATTAGGTAAATGCCCAAAAATGACCGAAAAATCAACCAACACACATAAACAATACAAAAAATTCCACAAATATTTATTGACTTGCATCAATGACCTTAGAATATCGTGATGAATAAAAGAACAAAACTTTATTTCTTTTCGTAACTGCCTGAAAATGGCTGAATATTCCGTAAATGCCCAAAAATGGCCAAAAAATCATAAAACACACAAAAACAATAGAAAAAACGCCTCAATTTTTTTTGACTTGCACCAATGACCTTAGAATATCATGATGAATAACAGAACAAAACTTTACTTCTTTTTGTAACTGCTTGACAATGGCAAAATATTACGTAAATTCCCCAAAATGGTTGAAAAATCAAGAAACATACGTAAAAAAAAATACAAAAACGCCTCAAAACAATTTCGACTTGCACCAATGACCTTAGAATAACGTGAAGAATAATAGAACAAAACTTTACTTCTTTTCGTAACTGCCCGAAAATGGCCGAAAAATCAAGAAACACACATAAACAATACAAAAAATGCCTCAACAAAATTTCGACTAACACCAATGACCGTATAATATCGTGACGAATAACAGAACAAAACTTTGCTTCTTTTCGTAATTACCCGAAAATGGCTGAATATTACGTAAATGGCCCAAAATGATCGAAAAATCAAGAAACACACATAATCAATACAAAACGCGCCTCAAAAAAATTTCAACTAGCACCAATGACCTTAGAATATCGAAATGAATAACAGAAAAAAAATTTATTTCTTTTCCTAGCTACCCGAAGATGGCTGAATATTTTGTAAATGCCCCAAAATGGCCGTAAAATCGAGAAACACACAAACAATACAAAAAACGCCTCAAAAAAATTTCGACATGAACCAATGAGCTTAGAATATCGTGAAGAATAACATAATAGAACTTTACTTCTTTTCGTAACTGCCCGAAAATGGCCAAATTTTATGTAAATTCCCCAAAATGGCTGAAAAATCACGAAACAGACAAAAAACTTTACAAAAATTGTCTCAAATTTTTTTTGACTTGCACCAATGACCTTAGAATATCGTGAAGTATAACAGAACAAAACTTTGCTTCTTTTCGTAACTGCCCAAAAATTGCCGAATATTACGTAAATACACCAAAATTGCCAAAAAATCAAGAAACACACATAAACAATACAAAAAACTCCTCAAAAAATTTCAACTTGCACTAATAACCTTAGAATATTGTGATGAATAACAGAACAAACCTTTACTTCTCTTTGAAACTGTTTGAAAATGACCGAATATTACGTATATCCTCCAAAATGGTCGAAAAATCAAGAAACACAAATAAACAACACAAAAAACATCTCAATTTTTTTTGACTTGCACCAATGACCTTAGAATATCGTGACGAATAACAGATAAAAACTTTACTTCTTTTCATAACTCCCCAAAAATCGGTGAATATTACGTAAATCCCCCATAAAGGCAAAGAAAAAATCAAGAAAGACAGATAAACAATACAAAAAACCCCTCAAAAAAATATCGACATGCACCAATTACCTTAGACTATCGTTACGAATAAAAGAACAAAACTTTACTTCTTTTCGTAACTCCCCAAAAATTGGCGAATATTACGTAAATCCCCTAAAAAGGCCAAAAAAAATCAAGAAAGACAGATAAACAATACAAAAAACCCCTCAAAAAAATATCGACATACACCAATTACCTTAGAATATCGTTACGAATAAAAGAACAAAACTTTACTTCTTTTCATAACTGGTTGAAAATTGCCCAATACTACGTAAATTCCCCAAAATGACTGAAAAATAAAAAATCACACATAAACAATACAAAAAATGCCTCAAATTTATTTCACTTGCACCAATGATCTTAGAATATCGTGACGAATAACAGAACTAAACTATACTTCTTTTCAATAGTACCCGAAAATTGCTGAATATTACGTAAATGCCCCAAAATGGCCAAAAAATCAAGAAACACACATAAACAATACAAAAAACTCCTCAAAAAAATTTCGACTTGCACCAATTACCTTAGAATATCGTGATAAATAACAGAACAAAACTTTACTTCTTTTAGTAATTGCCTGAAAATGGCTGACTACTACGTAAATGCCCCAAAATGGCCGAAAAATTAAGAAACACGCATAAACAATACAATAAACGCGTCGAAAATTTCGACTTGCACCACTGATCTTAGAATATCGTGACAAATAACTAAACAATACTTTAATTCTTTTCGTAACTACCTAAAAATGGCTGAATATTATGTAAATTCTCCAAAATGGATGAAAAATCAAGAAACACACATACACAATACAAAAAACGCCTCAATTATTTTTTGACTAGCACCAATGACCTTAGAAGATCGGAAGAATAATAGAACAAAACTTTACTTCCTTTCGTAACTGCCTGAAAATGGCCAAATATTGTGTAAATACCCCAAAATGGTCAAAAAATCAAGAAACACACATAAACAATACAAAAAATGCCTCAAAAAAATTTGACTTGCACCAATGACCTTAGAATATCGTGACAAATAATAGAACAAAGATTTGCTTCCTTTCGTAACTGCCTCAAAATGGCCAAATAATACATAAATACCCCAAAAAGGTTGAAAAATCAAGAAACATACATAAACAATACAAAGAATAGCTCAAAAAAATTTCGACTTGCACTAATGACCTTAGAATATCGTGTAGAATAACAGAACAAAACTTTATTTCTTTTCGTAACAGCCCGAAAATGGCCGAATATTACGTAAATACACCAAAATGGCAAAAGAATCAAGAATCACACATAAACTATACAAAAAATTTCTCAATTTTTTTTTGACTTGCACCAATGACCTTAGAATATCTTGATGAATAACAGAACAAAACTTTGCTTCTTTTCTTAACTATCCAAAAATGGCCAAATATTACGTAAATGCCCCAAAATGGTCGAAAAATCAACACACTTAAATAATACAATAAACGCCTCAAAAAATTTCGACTTGCACCAATGATCTTAGAATATCGTGACGAATAACTAAACAAAACTTTAATTCTTTTCGTAACTGCTCGAAAATTACCGAATAATACGTAATTGCCCCAAAATGGACGAAAAATCAATAAACACACATAAACAATACAAAAAACGCCTCAATTGTTTTTTTTTTATTTGCACCAATAATCTTAGAATACGGTGATAACTAACAGAACAAAACTTTACTTCCTTTCGTAACTGCCCGAAGACGGCCGAATATTACGTAAATTCCCCAAAATGGCCGAAAAATCAATAAACAGACAAACAATACAAAAAATACGACAATTTTTTTTTGACTTGAACCAATGACCTTAGCATATCGTGACGAATAACATAACAAATCTTTACTTCTTTTCGTAACCGCTTGAAAATGGCCAAATATTGCGTGCCGAAAAATCAAGAAAGACACATAAACCGTTCAAAAAATGCCTTAATTTTTTTTTTCAATATCGTGAAAAATAACAGAACAAAACTTTACTTCTTTTCGTAACTGCTTGAAAATAGCCGAATATTACGTAAATTCTCCAAAATGTCCGAAAAATTATAAAACACACATAAACAATACAAAAAATGCCTCAAAAAAATATCAACTTACACCAATGACGTTAGAATATTGTGATGAATAACAGAACAAATCTTTTCTTCTTTTCATAACTGCCCGAAAATGGCCGAATATTACGTTAATGCCCCAAAAAGTGTCGAAAAATCAAGAAACATACATAAACAATACAAAAAAGTCTCAATTTTTTTTTGAGTTGCACCAATGACCTTAGAATATCGTGACGAATAACAGAACAAAACTTTACTTCTTCTCGTAACTACCCGAAAATGGCCCAATATTACTTAAATTCCCCAAACTGGCCAAAAAATCAAGAAATACACATAAACAATAGAAAAAGCACCTCAATTTTTTTTTGACTTGCACCAATGACCTTAGAATATCGTAATGAATAACTAAACAAAACTTTACATCTTTTCGTAACTTCCTGAAAATGGTCGAATATTACGTAAATGCCCCAAAATGGCTGAAAAATCATAAAACACACAAACAATACAAAAAATGCCTCAAAAAAGTTTCGACGTGAACCAATGACCTTAGAAAATCGTGTCGAATAACTGAACAAAACTTAAAATCTTTTCGTAATTGCCTGAAAATGGCCGAATATTACGTAAATTCCCCAAAATGGCCAAAAAAAATTAGGAAACACACATAAACAATTCAGAAAACACCTCAAAAGACTTTCGACTTGCACTAATGACCTTAAAATATTGTGTAGAATAACAGAACAAAACTTTATTTAATTTTGTAACTTCCCGAAAATGGCCGAATATTACGTAAATTCCCTAAAATGGCCAAAGAATCTAGAAGCACACATGAACAATACAAAAAGCGCCTCAAATTTTTTTTGACTTGCACCAATGACCTTAGAATATCGTGATGAATAACAGAGCAAAACTTTACTTCTTTTCCTAACTGCTCGAAAATGGCCAAATATTATGTAAATACCCCAAAATAGTCGAAAAATCAAGAAACACACATAAACAATATAATAAATGCCTTGAAATTTTTTGACTTACACCAATGATCTTAGAATATCATGACGAATAACTAAACAGAACTTTAATTCTTTTCGTAACTGCCCGAAAATGGCCCAATATTACGTAAATTCCCCAAAATGGATGAAAAATCAAGAAACACACATAAACAAGGCATCTTGATTACTCAGACTTCATCAAGATGATAGGCCTCCACAACCTCTTGCACACTTTTTGCGTTTCCCAAATAGATCTTGATCGTTTGCCCGTTAACCATGAACTTTGTTCCGTCACTGTTCTCAAGCTCAATTGCTCCATTGGGAAGCACTTTTGTGAGCAAAAATGGCCTGGTCCATTTGGAATTGAGTTTGCCCGGAAACAAGCGCAACCTAGAGTTGAATAGAAACATAAGATCATCCACAACAAATTCCCGCTTTTCAACTCTTTGATCATGATACCTCTTCATCTTCTCTTTGTACAAGGCTAAACTTTCATAAGCTTTTAGGCACAACTCATTAAGCATATTCAAGTCATTCATTCTTTGATTAGATGCGGCACCCCAATCCAAATTTAGCTTCTTCATCGCCCACAAAACTTTATGCTCTAGCTCTACCGGTAAATGGTAAGATTTCCCATATACAAGTTGGTAAGGAGACATACCTATGGGAGTCTTGTATGCAGTACGATAGGCCCACAGAGCATCATCAAGGTTCCTAGACCAATCCGTTCTATTAGCATTCACAGTCTTCGCCAAAATCTATTTGATCTCTCTGTTGGACACTTCAACTTGCCCACTAGTCTGGGGATGGTAAGGAGTGGCTACATTGTGGTGGAAACCATATTTCTCAAGTAGTGCTTTGAACAACTTATTACAAAAGTGGGAACCTCCATCGCTGATGATCGCCCTCGGTGTACCAAATCTGGAGAAGATATTCTTTTTCAAGAATGCGGTGACACTTTTACCTTCATTGTTGGGGAGCACAACTGCTTCCATCCACTTCGATACATAATCAACCGCAACAAGAATATACTTCATCCCATGTGAACTCACAAATGGACCCATAAAATCAATTCCCCATACATCAAACAACTCTATTATCAATATAGGATTCATAGGAAGCTCTTGCCTCTTTGATATCCCTCTTTCTCTTTGGCAACGATCACAAGACTTGGCGAAATTATGAGCATCTTGGTGGATAGTAGGCTAGTAGTACCCACACTGCAAAATCTTATGTGCAGTTCGAATACCACTATGATGCCTACCAACAGGCGATGAATGACATGCTTCAAGTACACTCAACATCTCAATCTCGGGCACACAAGGACAAATAATTCCATCAGCACAACTACGATACAAGTAAGGCTCATCCCAAAAGAATTTCTTCACATCATGCATAAACTTTTTCCTTTGGTGAAAAGACAAATCCGGGGGCAGAATATCGCTTGCCAAATAATTAGCAAAGTCTGCGAACCAATGAATCAGATCATGCGAAGCAGCCAATACCTGTTCATCTGGAAAAACATCATTAATTTCAGCCCCATCACGAAGCTTTAGCATAGCCTCTTCCTCTAATCTGGACAAGTGATCGGCAACTTGATTTTCGGTCCCCTTTCTATCTTTTACCACAAAATCAAACTCTTTCAGCAATAATATCCATCTAATCAACCTCGGCTTTGCATCCTTCTTTGCCATCAAATATCTCAATGTGGAATGGTCAGTATGCACTGTGACCTTGGTACCAAGCAAGTAGGATCAAAATTTCTCGAATGTGAAAACCACCGCAAGAAGCTCTTGTTCAGTCACAGTATAATTCTTCTTGGTCACATTTAGAGCCTTGCTAGAATAGTAAATAGGGCGGAGGATTTTCTCTCGCCTCTGTCCCAATACCACACCAAGCGCCACGCCACTTGCATCACACATTACCTCAAACGGTTGGCCTCAATCCGGTGAAATAATGATAGGTGCAGTAAATAACTTCTCCTTCAACTCTCCAAATGCTCTAAGAAAAGCATCATCAAAATAGAACTTACACTCCTTCTCGAGCAGTTTGCACAAAAGATGTGCAATTTTGGATAAATCTTTGATGAATCTCCTATAAAAACCTGCAAGCCCAAGACAACTCCTAACACCTTTTACAGAGATAGGTGGGGGAAGTTTTTCTATTACTTCAACTTTCGCTTTATCTACGTCAATGCCCTTTTCAGAAATTTGATGACCTAGAACTATCCCTTCTTTCACCATAAAGTGGAACTTCTCCCAATTCAGCACCAGATTGCAATCTTCACACCTTTTAAGTACCTCAGCCAAATGATTCAGACATCAATCAAAAGAGTCACCTACCACAGAGAAATCATCCATAAATACCTCAATAGTGTCCTCCACCATATCAGAGAATATCGACATTATACAACACTGAAAGGTCGCTGGAGCATTGCACAACCCAAAGGGCATCCATTTGAAGGCAAAAGTCCCATAAGGGCAAGTGAATGTGGTCTTCTCTTGGTCCTCCAGAGCTATAGAAATATGATTGTAGCCCGAATAACCAACAAGTAAACAATACCAACCCTTACCAGCAAGTCTATCCAACATGTGACCCATGAACGACATAGGGAAATGGCCCTTTTCTGTCCAAGCATTTAGCTTCCGGTAGTCCATGCAAACTCTCCATCCAGTCATGGGCCACATCAGAACAAGCTCGTTTCTCTTATTAGGAACCACAGTAATCCCACCTTTCTTGGGCACACATTGAACATGGCATACCCAACTACTATCTGCAATGAGATAGATAACTCCAGCATCTAACCACTTGATGATCTCCTTTTTAACTACCTCTTGCATAAGTGGATTTAATCTTCTTTGGTGCTCAATACTAGGTTTGTGATCTGGCATGAGTTGGGTTTTATGGGAACAAATACTAGGAGGAATCCCAATAATATCCGTAATAGTCCACCCAATAGCTCGCTTGAACCTCTTTAACATAGTCACCAAACACTCTACTTGTCTCACATTTAGATCTGTCGCAATGATGACCGGCAAAGTGTTATCTCTACCCAAGAATACATACCTCAAATGTGGTGGTAGAGCCTTAAGCTCCAATTTCAATGCCTCCACAATAGATGGTCTCGCCGGTGGAGACTCACGATTCTTCATGTCTAACTCATACTTGTTTTGTTTTGACCGATATTCACACCTATCTAGTGCAGCTACCAACTCATCGTACTCTTCAATACCATCACTATCAAAATTCATCATAATTGCTGCTAGTGACTCAACACCGAGTCACTCTTCAATTTGCACTTTTGTTCCACTCTCAACTCTATAAGTTATAGCAGATACCGTTTGGAGCTCACCACTCTGCTTCATGGACCTACAAATATTGAAAGTTGCTTCTTCATTGTTCAGTCTGAACTTCATTAGTCTCTTCTCCATATCAACCAATGCATGACCTGTGGCAAGGAATGGTCTCCCAAGGATGATGGGAACATCAAAATCAACCTCACAGTCAAGAATCACAAAATCCGCTGGAAAGATGAACGACTCCACTTTTACTAGCACATCATGGAGTACACCAATGGGCCTTTTCACGGTTTGATTGGCCATGAGTAGCCACATCGTAGTAGGCTTTGGATCCCCTAGACCCAAATTCTTATAAATAGACAATGACATGAGGTTGATGCTAGCACCAAGATAACACAATGCCTTAGCAAAGTGTAACAATCCTATAGTGCATGAGATCGTGAAAGCACAAGGGTCTTCCTTCTTCTGCACAAGAGATCTTGTAGCAATAGCGCTACAATGCTGCAATCTATCATCATCTTCAAAACTCACAGACCTTTTCTTTGTCACCATAACTTTCATAAACTTCGCATGCCCAAGCATTTGCTCCAAAGATTCTATCAAAGGAACATTGATGGAAAGCTGCTTCAACATAGTAATACATATATGTTATTTACCATCTTCAGTCTTCTTCACTAACCTCTGTGGAAAAGGCGGTGGAGGTCTAGGTATGGGGACCACTTTCTGAGATATCTCCGCTTCTTTATCCATCACATTCTCAGACTCTTCTCTAACCTCTATCACATCATCTTCTTTTCTAATCTCAACATCCACCATAGATGGCATAGGTGGATCTATGATTTGCTTACCCCCTCGAGTAGTAACTTTCATACAATGACCATCATTCTTTGGATTCTAGATGGTATTGCTAGGAAGAGTGCCATGTTGACGTGGATTTATTGTAGTATATAACTGAGTCATCTGCTGTTCTAGATGCTTTATTGACACTGCATGGGAATCAACCTTTTGACCAATACCAGACAAGTCATTTCTCATCTCCTTCACATTCTCATCTGTTGCATCAAACCTTCTCATTATCTTATGCATCATATCTTCAATCCGCGCCATATTGCCTCCAGCTTCCCTAGTACCAGATTCCCAATTTTGAGGGGGAACATAAGGTCCAACCCGATTGTTTCTGTTGCCATAGTTGTTCCGATTGTAGTTGTTGTCGCGATTGAAGTTCCCATCCCGGACATATTGACCCTCTCGATTGTAGTTGCCATAGTTCCGACCTTGGTTTTCTTGACCTTGGCGCCAATTTTCCATGTTGGATCCTTGGGCGTTTGGTCGGAAACCCCTCGTCTGATCATTCACCACATAAGCATCCTCTTCATAGTAATGCTCTTCAACTGGTGGTGGCGTTCTAGTCAAGTAATTCACAACATTTACCTTCTCCGCACCTCCACTCACATGTTTTAATACCAACCCCAACTCGGTCCTCATCTGAGCCATCTCTTCACGAATCTCCTCTACAGACTGGTTGTTTGTAGCATGAATGGAAAATGTGTTTCTCCCAGTATCCGACCTCCTAGTGCTCCATCCTTTATTATTGTGAGAGATCTTCTCCAGTTTTTCTGTAATCTGCGCATATGTGTACTCACCATATGATCCTCCAGCAATAGTATCAAGCACTGCTTTATTGTTTTCATCCTGACCTCGATAGAAATATTCCTTCAGCAACTCATCATCAATACGGTGATTCGGAACACCTCTTACAAACGTAGTGAATCTGTCCCATGAGCTACTCACAGACTCTCCAGGTAATGCCACAAAATTATTGACCCTATCTTTGTGATTGAGATTCTTGGACACTGGATAATATCTTGCTAAGAACACATCCCTCAGTTGATACCATGTATAGATTGAGTTATATGGAAGCCTAGTGAACCGTACAGCAACATCGCCTTTCAGTGATAGAGGGAACACTCGCAACCCGATGACATCCATATCCAAGTCTGGTCAACCTACACAGCTTTTGCAAACCACCCTTAGCTTGGCTATGTGAGCATGTGGGTCCTCTGATGGAGACCCCGAGAACAAGCCCCTCGCTGTAAGTATCTGCATAAAGCTACTGGTCACTACAAAGGTGTGCCCCGGAGGCAAAGGGGGTAGGACAAGAGGTCAATCTGAGTCAACAATATTGACGTTGCCCCTATAGTTGTCATGTAGTCGTGGGATTGGTGGATCCTGCACCCTCAATGCATCTCCCAACTGATTTTCAGCTGGAACCTGGTTGTCCTCACCAACTACCCTCGGAGGTTGCAACTCAATTTAATCACCTAGATTGCCTCCAATAGGATTAACTTGAACTCATGGATTGTTCATTCTTCGCAAAGTTTGGTTCAACTCTGGATCGTAAGGAGTAAGTGGTTCACCCTGGCTCCGTGTACTTGGCATACACTAGACTCAGAACCTGAGAGAGACAAAAAGAAAAAGAAAAAGTAAAATTAGGAAATATTTGACTAACGTTCAGTAATGTAGTTAAAATAAATCTAAAAGCCAAAATTCCCCGACAGCGGCGCCAAAATTTGATACGCTTAAATTACACCTCACTAAAGAAGCATAAGCGATCGTTATCAAGTAAAGAACCCAACTTGTAGGTTGGGGTCGATCCCACGAGGAAAATTGTTCAGACTTTACTTTAACCAACAATTATATTCAATTAGTCAAATTACTTCCAAAAACAAGTAATTAAAAGGGGGGGAGGTTGTTAAACAAATCGTAAGAATTCAGTAAGTAATCAGTGAACAAAAGTCAATTTTGGTTGTTATCAAGATGAGAGAATTAACTAGGGTATACGTGTTCCCCACAAGCTCATAACACAGTAATCCTAGTAATAGCAATCCTTTCTTAGTGTACTACATGCAAAGTGATAAGTTAGGTATCTCTAAATCCTTGGTCTGGCATCTAGAGAATTTCACCTCGCACCTTGGTCTGGCTACGTGTGTATAATTTACTAACTCTTACCTTTACCTCATATTAGACATCACATCGATGTTTGGCTTAGTTATTACTTCGCACTAATTGACACTAGCCTATTAGATAGTATCACACTAAATCTATGTTGATAATTCTTTTCTTGTTGATTACCTCCTTGGTCCGACAAGTAGCAACAAGGCGAGTTCTAACATTGGCCACCGTTAAAAAGACTTCTAAACAAAAGAATTATCAATACATGCAACAACACTATTCAAGAATTGCTTAGTTACTATTCATACTTTGTTAATTGCTCATGGTTCCCACAACCCTAGTTGTGGAGTTTAGTTACTCATAATCATATGAACACAATTCATTGTTTTAGATGAAAGAATTATAAACTTACGTAAGAAGAATAATAAACCCATAAATTCAACTTGAATTGCAACTCCAAAATCTTCAAAACGATCTTAAGAAATTAATAATTGCTAAAGTTGCAAGTTAATCTCCCAAGTCAAGAACTAGA
>JAJOOR010017967.1:0-18204 GCA_036250505.1 Solanum acaule
ATCCCAAAGACACGAGGGGGGGGGGGGGGGGGTAAAATAGAGATGTGACAGAGGAAACAGTATGGAATATGGAACCTGATTTTGAATAGAAGATGAGGGCATTTTATTATTAAATAAAAAGACGTAAGAATTACATCTCTTAAAAAACGCAACGGAACATGTGATTCAAGGAGAAGGGTACGAGCGGTCTCAATAAGACCCCTATTTTTCCTTTCTACTACACCGTTCTGTTGAGGGGTGTATGGATAAGTAGTCTGGTAAATAATGCCTTGGTGAGTCATAAACTTCTGAAATTGGGAGGATAAGTATTCTAAGGCATTATCACTACGAAAAGTATGAATAGAAACACCAAACTGATTTTGTATTTCAACAAAGGAACTTTTGAATATAAGAAATAACTTAGAACGATCTTTCATTAAGAAAATCCAAGTACATATTGAATAATCATCAATGAAACTAAAAAAATAAGGAAATTCTAAGGTAGAATTGATTCTACTAGGACCCAAATTATCATAATGAATTAATGAAAAAATAAACTCTGAACGACCCTCAGTACAACGTGAAAATGTAGCATGAGTGTGTTTCTCAAGTTAACACGACTCACAATCTAATATGGATAAACAAGACAAACTAGGCACCATCTTTTGAAGTTTGGATAGACTCGGATGTCTCAAATGTTTGTGAATTAGATCTTGGGAATCTATAACGGAGCATGCTATTAAGGAGTTTGAAGAGGTAAGATAGTAAAGACCTTGTGGTTCATGTCCTGTTCCAATCATTTGTCTCGTATTGTGGTCCTGCATGAGAAAAAAATCATTAAAAAAATTATATTACAATGTAGAGCATTCGTCGAACGACTAACAAATGCTAGATTAAAAGGAGAAGCAGGGATATAAAGAACATAGTCTAGGGTGACAGAAGATAGGGGTTTGGCTTTTCCAACCCCTTTTGGTTTTGTTTTGATCCCATTGGCTAAAGTAATAACATAAAGAGATTGTGAATTTACAATATCAAACAAAAGTGATTTATTACCAGTGATATGATCAGAAGTCCCTGAGTCCTTGACCCATGATCCAAGAGTACTAGACTGTGACACATAGGCAACAGCCGCAACAGAAATATTAGGTTGTGCAACCGAAACTACTTGTGGAGACGTTTGCTTATTTGCACGATACCGAAGGAACTCATCATAATCTATTTGAGAAATATGAGCATTATTGGATGGTTGATTAGGTTGAGCACCATATGCTATTGGTGGAGATGTCTGTTTACTTGCATGATTTCGAAGGAGCTCATTATATCCCTTTAGAACAATAGGATCATAACTGGATGGCGGACCATGCAAAATATAACATATGTCACGAGTGTGTTCAAGGTTATGACAATGACTACACTTGGATCGAGGTTATCCAAGACGCCCTCTCCCTCACCGATTCTCCATAGACTGATATGTACGTTTTTCTATGGTTTGAGACACGAGAATAGATGAGTCAACAGTAGGTGATGAAACTACTTTATGACTGGGAGGTGCATCAAGATGAAGTAGATGAGAGAATAATTCATCGATTGTAGGAACTGTAGGGCTAGCTAAAATCTGATTATGCACTGAATCATGATCAGGAGGAAGTCCAGCGAAAGTAAGAACAAGAAACAATGTATGTTTGTGTTCTTGTTGTTTTTCCACGTTCGTAGTGACTGGAATCAATGTGTCAAAATCCTTCATAATTGCTTATACCGGTCCCAAGTAAGTAGACATATCAGATTCTTGTTTCTTTAATTTGGTCAGCCGAGATATCACATCAAAGAATTGAGATATGTCATTAGTGTGTAAAGCACATGCATTTTCCCAGACTGTATAACACGTCTGGAATGGGCGAAACATGGGCATTATGCTAAATTTGTCTTGAAACAACTAAAAAACATTTGATTATAGAGATTTGATAGTCGTAAAATTCAAATTTTGAAGAAAATAATTGAAAATAGCCTGGAAATAGTCAGAACCCTGATTCCAGCGATCAGATCTGGTAAAAAATAGTATAGGCCCGATCAGAACTGGTCAAAATGGTTGAAGACCCCAGTAGACAAAAACTTTGATCGAAACAGCCCTCACACACCATCGTGTGAGCATCTCACCGAAAACTACCACCTTCGATCAGCGCGTGGGGTGATACTTTTCGGTGAATCTGGCTGGGGTTTGGTTGCTGAAGCTTTCTGAGATGCGTGGTGGTTTTGGTTTCGTACAACACCCACAAAAAGAAAAAATAAAAAATAAAATTGACACAATTTAGACTCAACAATCATCGAAAATTGACATACAATGACTTGTTTGTTTTCACTAATGTTCTGATACCGTGTGAGAAATATATGAGAAAAATATTATTGAATTGTGTATCTATATATTTACATTGAGACTCTATTTATAGACACTACATTGAAATCCTTTTCCAACTAGGATTCCTATTTCTATTCTAAGTAGGAACGTATATACTTATTTCTATTCTAACAATGTCATGGAGGTTAGTTGATGCTAATGATTGTAAATATTAAAGATAGTTGGTTCAATTTAAGTAGATTTAGTGATTTTCAAGAGTAAATTTAGCACCCTACATAGTTGCATTTAAGGTGATCCCTATGATCCTTCTTTTGTCAAGCACCCAACTTATGTTTTTTGCTGTCTTTAGTGTTTGATGACGGAGGATGTCAATTAGTTTTTTTTTTTTATTTTGAGGAAGAATTGAGGGTATTCCACAAAAATTGAAGAATTATCCACTATTGGCCTGGTAGCTAAACAAAAATAGCATTTCTGTTTACAGTCGACTTTCTATAAGAGAATAATAGCATTGCATATTTTGTTTGCTTCTTTCGATCTCACATGGTTACATCTCCCTTATACCAATCAACAGTTACTAACGAAGTATCTTTCTTTTGTTAAATTTTAAATCTACTTCTTTTGAATGGTTGTATGTTACTTTTCTTTTATAATACTACTTAGACATATATTTCTTGGTCAAGTTTATCCATTATTTTATTTTTTTGATTTTGACTTGTCAAATATTTTCCCCAGTGGTTCAAATATTTGAAATTGCTGCAAAAGCAAGATCCGACCTTGGATTTAGATTGTTGCAAAGACTTGAGGAGGAAGTGAAACATCTGCAGTTTTCCTAGTTCACAAGTCGATTCATTGTGTACCTACAAAAGGCAGACATTTATGTCTAACATTTTTTCGGTAAAAATGTTATGGTAGACTCCAGGCTACATTCAGATCACTAAGTTATTGAACATTATTATATTTGTGAATCTTGTTTTTGCACACCGTTTCTCTTCTTGAGGAGTTTTCTATCTGATTAAGTCTATGTTATGTGGTTGTGTGCACGCGCTCATATTTTTATATATTTGAACTATTTGAAATCACACAAGTGGGGTCTGGGGAGGGTACGATATAGGCAGGCCTCCCCTACCTTTGTGGGGTAGAGAGGTCGTTTATGATATACCCTCGGCTAGAAAGAAAAGAAAGATTTCTTGTTTAGTAAATGAACTCTAAATTATATATTAGCATACAAGTTTTGTAACTGTATATGAAATTGAACTCTAAGTTGTTAAAACAGAAACACTCTAAAAACTGAATTGAAGAATAAAAAAGGCAAAAGATTCTGGTGGATCCTTATACTTGTATGCGTTTGTATTCTGGACCTTTCTACTTAATCATTTGTCAACTAAACCCTTAAACTCAACGAAACTTATCATTTTAACACCTTTGGCTTTGGGTGAACTTCAAGCACCCAATAAAACTAACACATCATCATCCACATCAGATTGTGTATGATAGACAGGGGTGCATATCGGTCGGTTTTAAGTATTATCGGTTCGGTTTATCGGTTTTCGATTTTTAAATATGCTAAACCGATAACCAAACCAATAAGATATTTGTTATTGGTTTTAGGTCTTTAACGGTTCGGTTTTCGGTTTAACAAATAAGAAAATGCTTTCAAAATAAATATATGACTTATCCAATAATTTGACGCGATACGCATATATCGAAATAATCATCCCAAATGGGACAACAGGGACCAACTTGCTGTGTTTTGGTCATCACAACAAAGTCTTGGTCAATTTTTTTATCATCATAATATATAAAACGATGTCCCTTTAATGCAATAAAGAAATCAAATAAAACCAAATCATAGACAAAAGTCAAAACAGTAGCAAATGAGGCCATGTTTATGGTAAATCATATATAAAGAAAAGACCCAACTAAATGAAGTACTTACGTTTTTTTTTTTAAAAAAAAAGCACAAAATCTGAATTTCTAACGTTAATCAAATTGCAGATATTTACAATCGCGCAAAAGCTAATATTAGTCAATTATAAACTAACTAAAGTAAATAAGTAATACTAAAAAGTAAAACCTAAAGGTTAAATAACTAAAAGTAGAGAGGAGAGTTAACTATTAAGTAGTGTTAATTATTACGTAAAGTTTTTATATTTTTAGTCTAATTATATATATATATATATATATAACTAAAAATTAAAATAGTAAATTATTATGTTCTTAATGAGTTATCGGTTAACCCAATAACCTAATATTAAAAAACCAATAACGAACCGATAACCCAATAATTTTTTTTTAAAAACCATTAAATAACCGTTAACCCAATAATCCAATAACAATAAACCAATAACACTTTTTTCGGTTCGCTTTATCGGTCGGTTCGATTTTTGCACACCCCTAATGATAGACACATCACTTATTATTAATTATGTTAATTTTTTTTTTCTTTTTCACTCCATTCTTCCATCTTTGTTCCTTGTCCAACCATTATAAATCTCTTTTCTCCATTGATGCCAACAAGCATCATTAAAATACTTCAATATGCCCTAATATTTATACACAAATTTATACAACACTCTATCTAATTTCACAAAGACATTTAATAATTACTCTTCACTATCCAAAGCTACTGGATATTGGTCACCTTACCCCATAAAAATGAAAAGAAAGACAAATAAAAAATATTTAGCACTTTGATTATATATCTACAAGTAATTGTAGATTTAAAACTACCATATTTGTGTATTTTATGATTTTTTTCATTCCTCATTATCATTCTCATATCTTGACCATTCCATTTATAATTCGGAGGAAAAAGAGAAAGAGAAAAAGAAATCGGGGAGGAGTGGAAAAGGGGAGAAAGTGAGAGAAATGGAGGATTAACTGGGGAAGAACGGGGAGGGTGAAGGTCAAAAGGAAAATAGAAATGGGGAGGGCTGGGGAAAAGAAGAAGAAGTTAAGACAATTATTTTTAATTTTTTCTTGTCTTTTATTTTTATTTTTATTTTTCTTTTAATTAATTTTTAGTCTAAAAATTCTATGTTTACGCGCTTTCATACAAGGAAAAAACCTAGCTAGCCATTTCCTATCTAGTAGCCACTTACAAAGTGGATGACAAACTGAATAAAAACATGTGTCACTAACAGCCATAAAAGGGCCACTAACTTCAGAAATTTAAACAACTAAATTTGACCAAGTCTAGCTAGAAAATAAGAAGCACTAAATTGAAATAAATAAAAAGAAAAAAGTAAAAGAAATAAGGTGGAAAAAATGTCAATCGTCTAACAGAAGTAAGACATCTTTTATTCTTTCATTTTAGATTTGAGTTTTCGGAGGCAGCAGTTTGTTGGGAGTACCAGTCTTATCAGTAGGAATGTTTTGTTTTCTTAACATCTTTGGCCTCTGAATGTTAAGAATTAATATCAAGTTATTAAATTCTATTATTCAAACTTTTTTAAAAAAAGAAATAAACTAAAATTTGACATTCCATTTCTACAAGATGTATCAATTTGTATAATTTGGCCTAAGTAGAAGATAAGGATACAAAAAGTAACTTCTTAATTTCCAAAGAAATGGTTCAAACCCCAAACATTACTTAATTAATACATAATTATTTGAGAAAGTCATCAGTCTATATAATAGGATCAATAAGTATCCTATAAATGACATCTTTCAAGTTATTTTTGGAACAAGTATAAGCATCACCATCTTTATATAAGAACTCAACTACTCTCATCAGATTAATTAGACACATGAGCAAAACCCTTGGTATAATAGCCCCATTCACTTTGAAGTGTTCTTCATTTAAATCCTTCCAACAATTTTCTATTATATCTCTTATTTTTATGTGTGCTTCCTCCTTTGTAACACCATATTCATTCATATAGCATTCAACACCAGAAGGTGCATCTCCTCGTTTTTGTTCTTCCTAATATGAATAAAAAACAAATTAGATACAAAGATAGGGATACAAAATTAGAAAATGATAGCAACTAGCAAGTGAGGGTATTTTGAAAAAAGAAGATATGGATATTTTCTTTGTTGAAAAGAAAAAAATTGAAAAATAATTTTAAAAGGAAATTTATACAATTGATTCTGTATGCATATGGTGTTTACTAAGTAGGCATCGATTAAAATTATAGTGTCTAGTAAGATAAAGGGTCTATTAGTGAAATATGTGTGATATTCGATATAATGTAACAAGTTAACATACTGATAATATAAAATAATTATTAGTGTAAATAAATTTAAAAAATTATATATGTATACCTCATGTGATGCAAGATCATTGAGTAATCTTCCAATGAGAGAAGAAGCAACAAGTATTGGAGGTTCATTTGCTATCCAATCAAATGCATCTTTAGTTGCTACATTTCTCATGCTTAACCATGAAGTAGCTACTATTTGTGCGTAAGCACTTGTTGAAATTCCATTCTTCATGTATTGTTCCATTTTTGGTACTGTCTTACCATAATACCATTTTGCCTCTTGAAAGTAAGCCCTCACCACCTTTTTCATCTAGAAAAATAAAATAAAATAATAGTTGTTAATCAATTTAAGGATATGTTATTTGCTAATTTATTTATAAGTACCTACCTCTATTATGGAATAGTTGACTAGAAATGACTTGTTTTCATCTGCCAACTCTTTCTCAATTTCATCGTAAACATCTAGAAGACCACAGTAAATAATCTTCATATATGATGGTAAATGTTCGGAAGCATCAATATTCCACCTACATATATATAAAAGAGCAATTATAAAAAAAAAAGTTGTAAACTATCAATATATATTTACAACATAACAAAAAGAATTATTACCTTTCAATTGCCTCTGTGAATAGAATAAGTTCATCTAGTGTCCCATAAATATCATATGTGTCATCAATAAGAGTAAGCATGTATATGTTTTTTGTTAATATTTTCCTCACAATGCTATACTGAGGTTCAAAGTTGATGCCTAAACTCCAGAAGTAAGCCTCTGTCAATCTGTCTCTTACATAAGGTAATGTCTTCACTATTTTCAATTCTTTCCACCACCTATGAAAAATTCCGTGTTTCTTTAGCATCATATATATATATATATATACTCAAATTTGAAGTTGGAACATAATATAAAGACTCATTAAGTAAGTTTTTTAACATTGACCAAAGATTAAGGTGAATGACTAGCTACCTTGTGATATCAGATAGCTCTTTTTTATACAATCTTTGCAAGATATTGAAGTCTAATTTGGCAAAGTTTAGTAAGACTTGATTGTGATTTTGATTTTGTTGGTAAAATGATATGTATTTCCTTGCTTCTACCCTCACAATACCATCTCTAATTGGAAACTTGAGTGCGTTAGCGACTTGTTGTGCAAGTGGGAAATTACTCAATTTAGGCAAAATTAGTTTCAATTGAGTGTTGGTGAAATTTAGTGCTTCATCCAGAATTTCTTCGCCGTGTACTCTGAATTGTGCTGCCTCATACAAGCTCAACATTCCGTGCACGTTATTAACCAATTCTTTCTTGAAATTTCCTTGATCGTCAATGAACTTCTTATAAGCATCTGCTTCAAAAAATATATATTATGAACAAGTGAAAGAAGACATTCTGGATCGATCAATAAGCATACAAGTTTCGGTGATCAATGTATGCAGTATTCTATGTAAATGATACATGTTTGACTACTTTCACAATTTCATTTGGAACTTTTGATGGTTTTAAAGCTTTACATCTTATTTAAATATGACATTTAGGGTGAGTTTGGTATCACGATCCCTACCCTTTAACACGGACGCAGACCTCGAGTGTGGGTCAGGATCATGTTAAGATTTGAGTCGAAGTTGGATCTTGGGTCGAGATAAGAGTAGGTAGTTGGATCCTGGGTCGAGGTCAGGGGTCAAGAGTAGATAGTCAGGGTCGGGTCCTAGGTTGGGGTCATGATCAGTAGTCGGGTCTCAACTCAAGGTCGAGGTCAAGAATTAGGTTTGTGGTGGAAATTGGGAGTTGGGTCCCGAGACTCGATTTTGAACCCTAACCAAGCATCCAACTCCCGACCTTAGAATTTGACTCCCAACCTAACATGGGACTCAACTCGGAATACGACTCTAACCTAACTCCCGACCTCTAATCTAGGTCCAGACCTTGACCTAGGACCCCACTCCCAACCTTGACTTTGGACCCAACTTTTAACCTTGACCCTAGACTCGGGACTCATGACTTTGATTCGTGACCTGAATCTCGAATGAGACCTATAACCCAACTACAGACCCTATCCCCAAACCAAACTCATGACTTGAGACCTGAATCCTAACTTGGTAGCTTACTTTTGACCTCGACTTGAGACCTAACTCCTAAGCCAAAACCTGACTTTCGAGCCCGACTCTAACCTAAGACGTGACTCATGACCTAATTCTGACTTGATACCCTAGATTTGAGCTCAATATGGAACCTGACTCTCGATCCTGACCCCAATTCAAAACTCAACTCCCAACTCCAACCCAGGATTCAACCCTGTCCCTAAATTATTTTCGACTTTGACCTGAGAGTTGTGTCTCAAGTCAAGGTACAATATCAAGTAGGGATCAAAATTCAAAAGGCGTGCTCGAGGTTGAGGTTTGATCCTAGGTCTCGGGTTGGATCAGATCAAGTGGTGAGATTGAAATAGAGTTTTGAAAAATGTTTTGCATATTTTATGTAGGGTAGTCATTTTCCTTTAATAAGAGGAAAATAAGTCCATTTGGAAAACATTTTCCAAAATATTTAAACCAACCAAACATGAGAACAATTGTAATTCCTTCCTACCAAGCACTCCCTTACTTCTTATTATTTTCAATGATTGCATGTCTCATGAGCTAGTACATATACATACATATTATCTTTATTACATACATTATTTTTGGATTATAAGATTTCTTAAAGAGTAAAGAATAAATACTTCGGAAAAGGGTCTAAAATACCCCTGAACTATTGGAAATTGTACAAAACTATCCTCCATCCACCTATTGGCTCCCAAATACCCCACCCACACCTTAGTCATATATCTATTGACTCACAAATACCCCTAACATCCATCTTTAGATCCAATATTAACCTATTTTATAACGGATTATCATTTAAAGAATTTAAATAATTTTTAAAACAATATGTGACGATCATCTATTGGATACAATTTAATTACTTAAATTAATTTATAAATTCACCCATTACTAATTATATCCGGCCCAAATTAACTACACCCGACCCAAATTAACTATACCCGCCCCAAATTACACCCCACCGACTAAAACAAATACACCGTTCATTCTCAACATTTCACTTCCACTTCCAACATTCTCAAATTAATTTTAGTAATTAAATTGTTACCAATAGATGGTCACTTCGTATTTTAAAAAAATTATTTAAATAATCTGCTATAAAAGTGGCCAATATTGGACTCAAAGGTGGATGACAAAGTATTTGAAAGCTAATAGGTGGATGTCAGGGGTGTTTGGGAGCCAATAGGTGGATTTATGATAGTTTTGTACATTTCCAATAGTTCAAGGATATTTTAGGCCCTTTTCCATAAATACTTTTGACAGATTAGATAGATCATATTTTCATGAATTAATTTTTTTCATCCATTTATATATTGAATGATACTTACCACATGAGACATAATAACCTTGTTGCCTAAGTAATCGGAAGCATAGAGCAATAGCATGAAGGTCACCAATCAAATATTCTTCATAATGAGTGCACATGTAACTCAATGCTTCCTCAATCTCACGTTCAAAATGATAAGCTACACCAAGACATTGGATTGTGTTGACGAGTTCAAGTTTTTCCAAAGAATTTGAAGGAGCCATCACTAGCATCTTTCTCACTTCTTCTTTTAGGTCTTCATGTTGCTTCTCTTCCCCCTCATTGGCTGCCTATTTGAGAATTAGTATGTTACTCATGGTCATATGAATTTGTTCCGTATATTGACGATATAAAAAATATTTTATTTATTTACCGGGAGATTAGCATAGGCAAAAAAATAGTCTCCCCAGACAGTAGGATGATGACTGCCAACGCGACGTGTAATTTTAACCTCATGATCCGTTGGAGTGGTTTGTGTGCACAACTCCATTTTTTAGAGGGAGTTACAAAAATTGTTTGGTAAGGGAAATATATCAACCAAATTTTGAACAAACATGAGTTAGGTCAAAAACTTTGTATTAGAGAAAATTATACTACATATATAGATTAAAAAAAACTACGTATTGACATAATTTGAATCCGTGTAACACAAAAACCATGGAGGCAAAGGTTTCATTAACTTACTATTTACTTTGAGTAGTTTAGGATTATCTCTACTACTACTAATTAATTAGGATTACTATCTCCTGTATATTTTTCTCTATATATGTAATTTTAAACATATCGACTATCCATACTAACTTTGTAAGAAGAAAAAATTAGTAGTACTCCACTTGTTTAATATATTGTACTTTCTTTGTTCCTTTTCAATTCTTTTATTTTATTAAGTACAAAAACACTTGAAGCTATTGAAACAAAATTTTAATGCCCCACTTTATTGGATGAATCAATTTAAAAGAATTGCATAAGGAACGCGTGTAGTAAACATTTTAACATAAAGTAGTACTTTATGAAGTAAAAAAAAAATAAGGCGCGTAGCAAAAAATATCAAGTAGGATCCATTAATCAGAGTAACAATAGTGCAATACTTTTTCTCAAAGGACAGATGAGTAAATATATAAAAATAATTTGACTTTTTTGTTCAATAAAGCAGTAATATAATTATGACAGCAGTTGGTACAAGATAGTGAAAGCGCTAGATTTTGATAATACCAAAAATGTCCCTTGATCGGCAAGCAATAATGTTGACAAAGAGCTGCTTGCCGTAGAGTCTTATATAATGTAGTAATGAGTAGAATGATCTCAATATAAAAAATAAAAAATAGGGCATACCTTATAAGTTATAATGATGTTGGCTCTACTGTCAAGTTGCAAATTGAAGTTTTCTTCAACTTATATTAGAAAAATTATACACTAAAGTATGATGACACCATTCCTATTTATAATGCTTTAGGGGTTCTGTAAAGTGGCCTTATGGCTTTACAAATTGACAATATTGTCCATCTACCCACAACAACAACAAGACAAACGTACAATTTGATTTTATTTTTTTACTTCTTTGATTCAATAATTAATTTATGTTTTTAATACCTCTCTTATAAATCTATTTTATTTATTATTATTTGAGTTCTTTATTTTTATTTTTATTTAATATCATTTTAGTGTAAAAATATAAAAAAGAAAAAGAAAAAAGTGTGACTGAAAGAACAAAAAAAAATAAAGAAAATAATTTAATGAGTGAAAGAATGGGGCATCTATGATAAACGTTACGAGAAAAAATGAGTAAAAAAATAAATTTGATCATCAAAATAATAAATTTTAAAATATTTTTTTAAAAAAATCAAAATTATTTTTTTACTCCTATTAAACTAAAAGGGTATATCTAGGTCATTTGTGTAACAGTAGATCATATGTGAGCTACTTCTGTAACAAAAGGGTAATCAGATCTGAATCACAAAATTGAGGAGTATATCAAACCTTTTTTTCTTTATTAAACTAAAGAGAAAATGACCAAATGACCCTCCAGCCTATTACCGGATTTCCAACTACACACTTATACTTCACGGGGGTCCTATTACCCACCTGAACTATTTTAAAGTTGAATTATTTCCTCCTTGAAATGTCATTATCAGGCATGTGTCTTGTGGTGAAATACACGCACTTGACACATGTATTTCACCATTTAATATTTTATTTTTCTTAAAAAAAGTTCTCCTCCTTCCTCTTCCTTTCTTCCCCAATCATTTCTTCAACCCTAACTATAATAAACACTATTTTTGTACCTCAAATAAATTTCTATATCTCTAACAATTTATAAAAAACGAAAATTCAAGTCACTTTTTCATCTACTTTGAATCTCTAGAGCCTAGAAGATAGCGGTCCTAATCAAATCTTTCATTCAACCAATTCAACTATTTTTCCAGATTTTTTTACATTTCGTTCGATTTTCTTCCTTAGACAATTTCAGATACACATTAAATGGGTCATGAACATTCGAGATCAGATTTAGCCCCTGAAGATTCCGTCGACAACTCAAAATCATCGCGAATGAGAAGACCAATTTGAGACTAATTTGTGACACTAATTTGAGAAACCTCTCTTTCTTCCCCATTCTTTATTCTTTCTCCCTCTAAAATTTTCATGATTAATTTATGATTTGAGTTTTTGATTTTGATTCTTCATGGATTTTAGGAGAACATATAGGATCCTTCTTTAAAAATGTAGAAGATATTGTTTTGTTTTAGTTTCTTATAATAAGTTTGAAAATATTTTTTAAAATATACAATTACTTCACTTTGATTTTGTTACTCCAAGTCCATGACTTTAAAAAAAATTAATTAATGGGTATGTTTTTTTAAAAATTAAATTAAATTTGTTAGATATGTTCTAAATAAGTCTATTGAAAAATTATTTATTCATAAAATGCATTAGTTGTTGATAATTTTTATACCAAACATCATTGAAAAAGCTTCAACAATGATAATGATGAAAAATGTATAGTTGTATAGATAAATAAGAAGAGAAAAAAGAAAATCAGAAAAAAAAATGAAAATTAAAAAAATAGGCAACTCACTCTCTTAAAGAGAGTGAAATACACTGTCTATGCCAACTCAGCACTTAAAGGGTCATTTATTCTATTTTAAAGTAGTTCAAGGGGGTAATAGAACTCCCGCGAAGTATAAATGTGTAGTTAGAAATCCGGTAATAGATTGTGGGTCATTTGGCCATTTTCTCTTAAATTAAAGGAAAAATGCATAAGTACCCCCAACCTATGCCCGAAATCTCAGAGACACACTTATACTATACTAAAGTCCTATTATCCTTCCGAACATATTTTATAAATAATTTTCTACCCCTTTTCGACCTACGTGACACTATTTTCTGGGCCCAGCGCATGTTGACAATCTATCTCTGGCATTATTTGTTTGCTTTTAATGAAAATCTAATTTTTCATTATTAAGATTTAGTTTTTTTTTTAGGAAGACTCTTAATGAATCTGAACAAATCAGATTTAGAAAAGTCTTAACAAAACTTATTTAATATGATATATTCACAAAAATATTCATGTCGATTTCGCTTTTCTCTCTCTACAAATGTTTCTTCCTCTTTTTTTTCTCAATTAAATTCCATTTTTTCTCCTGAATTGATAAGTTTTCTTATCTTTACAAGTATTTTAATTGGGATAGGGCATAAGTATCTCCCTAGACTATGACCGAAATCTCAGAGACATACCTTAACTAAACTAAGGTCCTATTATCCCTTAAATTTATTTCTTCTGTAATTTTGTACACCTGTTGTCTTACGTGGCACACTCCATGACAACACGCAATTGAGGCGCGTGAGAGATATTTGGATGCCACGTAAGTCAAAAAGGTGCACAAAATTACAAATAGACGCAGGCGTTCTACACGTAGCATAATATATTTTCTACATGACATAATGCAATAAGTTCAAGTGTATCTCACATGAATTGTCATGTAGAACACGTGTGTCTACTTGTTCAACTTTATAAAAATTTAAATGTATACTTGTGCTCACACAAAGTTGAAAGGTGTAGATGACAGTTGATGTCAAGTAAAAAGGACACGTTTATGTAATTATGTCTATATATTATTCTCTATTTACTTATGTAGATAAACGAATTCTTATTGTCATTAATGAAATATTTCTTAAATTATAATTTGAAATTTATTTATGGAGAAGGCACAAGTACCCCTTAGACTATGATCGAAACCCAGAGACACACCTTAACTAAACTAAGGTTCTATTACCCCCTGAACTCATTTTATATATAATATTGTACACCTTTTGGCTTATGTAGCACACCCCGTGACTCCATACAGTTGAGACGCGTGGAATATATTTGGATGCCACGTAAGCCAAAAAGGTGTACAAAATTACAAAAAAAATGAGTTTAGGGGGTAATAGGACCTTAGTTTAGTTAAGGTGTGTCTCTGAGATTTGGATCATAGTCTAGGAAGGTACGTCTACCTTTTTCCATTTATTTACAATATAAATAGGTAATTTTAAAAAAAAAATATTATTAAATATTTTTATTTTATTACTTGCATCAAAATATGTTTATAAGGTTATCACATTATAGATTTCGTTAAAGTTAATACCATTACTTTTTTATTTTGTTCATTTATTTCATCATAGAACGACATTAAGTTATATACTTAATCAATATTTTTCTAATTATTTTTTTTTATATATAGATTACAAAATAAAAATATTATGATTTTAAAAGATGTGTATAAAAAATAAAGGTTAATAATGTAAGGGTAGAATAAACATTTTCAAAAGTCAATTAATTTTTTTTATTAATTTTCAAAATTAAAGGGGTGGGGGGTGGGTGGGAGTTTGATTTAAAATAAAATTTGGGAATGTATATGATTTTAAGCTAATTATAAATACCATTACATATGGAGATATATAATTATTCTATTGACATATTCATTCCCCAACAACCAGAAAAACCACACAGATAAAAACAAAAATCTACATAGGTCTAGTCATGTTGGGGCCTAATCTAACCTATAAAATCATGCTATGAGCTAAATGGATGGAATGAAAATATCATGGGTTTGCTTGCTGTTCATTTCTGAGTGAGTTCTTCGAAAATTATTGATTGGTGTGTGTTAGATTCACTTCTAGCATGGGCGGATTTATTTTATGTTAAGGGGTGTCACGGGACATTGCTTAATCGGAAATTTTTATTAAATACTTTTACTTTATTATAACATAAAATCAGAAATTGGTTAAATTTCATTCATTTCTCGGGCATAATACATTAATGTGCTTTTTAATTTGGCATAAATTGATATTTTAGCCGTCTAACTTATGAATAAGCATGAGTAGACATTTAAATTTATATGAAATTGAACAAATAGACACACGTGTTCTACACATAGTATAATATATTTTCTATATGACATAATACAATCAGTTCAAGTGTATCTCATGCTAATTGTCATGTAGAATGCATGCGTCTACATGTTCAACTTCATAAAAATTTAAATATATACTCGTACACACCCAAAGTTAAGAATATAGATGACAGTTGAAGTCAGTTAAAAAGGGCATGTCTATGTAATTATGTATATACCTTATTCTCTATTACCTATATAGATAAACTATTTTTATTGTCATTAATGAAATATTTCTTAAATTATAATTTAAAATTATTTATAATATTAATATATAATCTTTTAAGAAATTATTTTGAAATATCTTGATTTTTGTTAATTATTTTTTATTACTTGCTTCAAAATATGTTTATAAGGTTATCACATTATTTTTTATTACTTGCTTCAGCGGCTTAGATATTTAAAAATGCCAATTTGAAGGAAAAAAATAATTATTTCTCAAAATTGAAGAAGGAGTTTGATCTAAAATAAAATTCGAGGATATAAGATGGTTTTCACCCAATTATAAATCAGGGCCAACTCAACAACATTGGGGGTCCTAAAGTGAAACTTAAGAGAGGGTCCCTAATATTTTTTATTTTTTTCATCATATATACTTTTATTTAAAATCTACTTTTCTAGCTACTTTACATGCGAAGTCATTAGGTACTGCTTTAGAATCAATTTGTTTTAATAATTCCTTTTCAAATGATAATATAGCTAATTCATTTGATCTCTCTTAAGATATTGTTGATCTTAAAGAAGATTTAATCAATTTTAGTTTTGAAAAAACTTCTTTAGGCTGAGGCAATGATTACAGGAACTGTCAACATTATTCTATAAGCAATGTTTGTATTTGGAAAAGAATCAAGTCTTTTTATTTGATTGAGTATTTTCATTAGATCATTATCTTCTACTTGTATTATATTCCTTAACACTTTTAATTCAAAAAATAAATCTAAACCATCAATATCAGAATAACTATTACATGTTAAAGAAAGTTCAAGGTTAAGACAATATTTTTTTTTCAATTCTCATCATCTAGTGATCTCAATATTTTACCACTAAATAAGAAATCAAAAATATTTTCATATGCTTCAATTGGTTTAAATCTATTTTGAAGTGAAAAAATAGTTTGATCTACTCTGCATATATAAAACAATCAAACCTAAAAGATTCTTCAAGGGACTTTGTGATTTTGCTATCCATATTTTCATCAAATTATTTCTTAAAATTCAAGTTTATTTTCATTTCATATGCAATTTCCTTAATAGAAATCATAACACTCATAGTACATATAATTTTTTTTTTAAAATTAACATATCTAAGTAATTTTTTTTTTTAAATGAGGACCCCCAAAATATATGAAGCCTCAAACGATGACTTTAGTGGCCTAGGGTTAAGATGATCCTGTTATAAATACCCCTACATGTGGAGATATACTTTGATTATATTAATTTTTCAGCTGAAAAAAAATCCAAAAAAAGACAAAATTCTTCATAGGACTAGGTGTTAAGCAACAAAATTAAATAAAACCCCACAAAGAAAAAAACTAAAGTCTTTCATAGGAATAGGTGCCAAGCAACAAAATTCACGTGGCTCATGTCTCTCTATAGATGTCATAAATATATACCCCATCAATTGAAATTAAAGGCTAAGATATTTTAGGATTATTCTATTCAAAGTTGAATCAGGTTGGGGCCTACTCTAACAGGGGCAGATTCACCTCTAGCAGGGGCAGATTTACTTTATGTTAAGGGGTGTCATGAAACTCTGCTTGATCAGAAATTTTTATTAAATAATTTTACAGAATTATAAAACAAAATCAGAAATTGGTTAAATGTAATAGAGTGACACTACTTATCACAAATAGGGGCATAGTTCAAGTGGTTCGGTGCTTGTTAGACTTTGCAAGTTTGAATTCCCGCAACTACACTTTGTATATTTTTAAGTAAATTTTTTTTAGTTCAATATATATATATATAAAATGTGACACCCCTTACGAAATATTATGTATACGCCACTGGCCTCTAGATATATGTTTACTTGACATATTAATTTCATAACTCTCCAACCTTAAAAAGAAAAACAAACAAGTCTTAAATATACATTATCCATCCACTGAAATTAAAGGTTGGTATTTAATTAAGAAGATATTTTATTGAATGTGTTTGTATCAATTGTTTATTTGCTCTTTCTTTATTCTTTCTTATTTTTTTTAGCTATAACCTTTTTTTTTAAAAAAATTTTATGTATTTATATCGAGTGTATATTTTTTATTTTTTAGTGTTTTTTGTTTCTTCATATCGATAAACATCTATGCGTTTGATAAATATGTTTTTTTCTTAATTATTTTTGTTCAAAAAATTCAAGTGGACAGAGACACATATTATACGGTCCATCTACATGATTAGGAAAAAAAAGAGAGGATATCGCCACCATAACGAGACAAACGTACACTTAATTTTTTTAACTTTTTTTATTCAATAATTAATTTATACTTTTAATATCTCCCTTATAGATCTATTTATTTATATTATTTGAATTTAAAAAAAAAGATTTATCCAAAAAGGAAAAAAAATAATTCATTCAAAAGGAAATGAATTGTCTTCATGCCGTTTTGGATCTTATAATTCTTATCCAAGAACTTCAATTATGTTTAATTTCTTACCTATATTGTTAGCTAACCCAATGTACTAAACAACATAAACTTATTGAATAATGCATAAACTACCGATATTACTAGATAAATAAAATATACAATATACCTTACTTTTTCTTTTTTTTTAAATTAGTGTATTGCATATTTTTTGCATAAAAAGTTGTTCATACAAAATCAAACACCACTTCAGCTTTGAC
>JAJOOR010017969.1:0-14543 GCA_036250505.1 Solanum acaule
TTTTTTACTTTATTATTTCTAATTCCGTTTTTTTTTTTTTTGTTTATCTTTTTATTTATTTTTTAAGTTTTTTCCAATTAATAAAAACATTTCTTTTTTTGTGAATTTGTTATAACCTGAAAATTTTAATGCTATAGCTTGAAAATAGTACTATAATATATGTCATATATGAAATTTACACTAAACGAAACACTTACTAATTGCTAAAATAGTACTCCCTCTGTCCACTTTTATTTGTCATGTTGCGTTTTTCGAAAGTCAATTTGACTAATTTTTAAAGTTAAATTAGATTATATTAACTCGATATTTTTTTACAAAAAATTAGAAATTCAAAGACTATACGAAAAATACTATAAATTGCAATTTTTTGCATATCAATATGATGAAAACATACATCGTAAAATGTTGGTCAAAGTTCTTATAGTTTGACTCTAAAAAAGGAAATCATGACAATTAATTGTGGACGGAGGGAGTAATTCAGAGCAGTATAATAATAATTTGATCAACTCCAATAGATATTTATGTGCATTTTGCTTTTGAATGATGTGATCATGTAAAAGAAAATTTACTCCTTCAAAAATGTAAAACTTAAACTCATCAAAACATTTTGGAAGATGTTACAGCTAGTAAAATTGGAGCTCCACCGGTTTCAAAATTTTGCATTAATACCTCTTAAGACTAGAAATGAATGTAAAACTCAATGCTAGCAAAAAACTAGGCGATTCTTCAACTCAATGCTGGCAAAAAACTAGGCGATTCTTCCCATCTGTCCTAGCCTTGGTAGACAGAATTACCTGATACATATTGCTAGTGGAAGGTGGAAGGTATCCCATGAAATTAGTGGAAGTGCGCGAAAAATGATTTGGACACTATAATACTAGAAGTGAATGTACCCAACCAAGTCGAGCTTATTTCAAGTCCCACTTTTCTAGTCTCTAAGTTAAAAACATTAACTTCATGTCCAAATCATACACCATTACATACAAATAGGACACAGACATTATTAAATTTAATATGAATCTATCATGTTCTTTGCTGTCTACTTCAAATGTCTTTCACAGCTGTGCAATAGCAAGTATGATTTAGCTTCCTCCAAGATTTTGTTTCACAGCAAATTAAGCGTTTTTAAGCACAATCGGCTTTGTTTATCTGTTACACCCAATTATTTACATTTCATGCTAGCATCACGGCCAAGCACAAGCAGAAGAGATGAATGAGAAATTAGAGGCGAGTAGGGATTACATTAACAAGTGCAGGTACCTCAAGATTGTATGTTACATTTTTCTGACATGGAGAAAACCCATAAAAATGTTAGTCATCAGCATCACCTTGTCGTGCCATTGTGTTGTGCATCCAGAACAGATAATTTCGTGTGTCATCTGAATATCATTTGGAGTGATGAAGGAAATAGCTGGAATACCTTCATCATCAATGTTGTTGCTAGTGGATGACCAGTGTACTCTAAGAAACAGTAGCATAGAGCTTGGAATCCAAAACATAAATACTCGACCACACAACAATTCATGATCCTCGGCATGAAGCTTAACGTGCACTGCCTTTTCTATTCATTACATCGTGGTAATACAAGAGCACACACATTGGCTGACCAAGAATGCAGAAAAAGCACCAGAACATCATATTGCCCACCTAGAAAGATTATATAACTTAATGTCAATCGCTTTTAATTATATTTTAGATGAATGTAGAAGAAGGAATCAGCTGAGAGTATGGAAATATAACTGCACCCAAAAACATACCATCGAGCTTTGGAACTGATTTTGTAAGAAGTTAGTGAGAATGACCAAAGGAACCTGATCAAAGAAACATCGCCATATTTAATCTTCAGCATGGGCAAAGAAGATAATTCCACCATTTTCAAATATTGATGTATTAAAAGCAGTGTTCTTTGGAAACATGAATAACAATGAAGTTAAGTTCTAATTTTCTATGCACCTGATGAAAATGACTACTAACCTGCTATAATTAGTTAAACTACGCTGATAGTGTAAATTTGTAGCCAGTGTATACAATTTAAATCCAGTAACATAATGCTAAATGCCATTACCTGGAACATAATTCCAATGAACGCCCAAAACTTGAAAAGCCGACAAGGAACAGCAATACACAGCTGTAGATAGGCAGGAACATGTCATCTCAGAGACTTCAGACCAGTAGTTGTAAGTTACCATTACTGGGTTACGTTATAAAATATGGAAGAGGGAGGAAACAATGTACCTCATGGAAAACAGCAGATACAAGGAAAGCAATCAGTAATGCGATCGCCTGCACCAAGCGTTAGCGGATATTAAACTTGTCAAAGCAGAAAGTGCAAAATTATTTCAAGCAAAAGGTTGGCGTTTTATCCTATTTACACTCACCAATTAACAGAGATCTGACAGCTAAATACTTTTACATAAAATATTCTGTTGAATTGTCAACTAAAAAATGTACATTATGAAGGTCGAATATCAGAGGCAACTATTCCGTTTTCAGCATAAAGACGTAATCTTAAGATTTTAAACCCATCTACACTAGAAATATTTGTACTTGAAGATCAACATATGATACAAAGGTTAAAATGCTGCCATAAGTTCTCTAAAAAATGCATTTTGAATTGAGGAATCATAAAATGAACATAGATTGATGCATATACGATGAAACTAAAAGTAGAAGAAATATCAGAAATCAATTTGGAGAGGCGAACACAAGAAAAGTATGATATATACACGAAAAAACAAAAAAAAAGATTAATTGAGACTAAGAAGGCACCTTTGGAATTCCAGTCCTTAAGCATGGGAAATAAATGTGACGAACCATCCACTTATGAACAGGCTGCAATAATCACAAGATACATTGTTACTGTTGAAGTTTGCTTTTAGTTACTGCAGTAACTTTTAGCAAAATAAGTTATTTAGTTTGAATAAATTTGAATTTTGAATTTTAGTTAGTTTGTTTATGTTGTTGAGATATTTTAGATTGTTTAAATTTTAAATTATGCAGATTATATGTTTTATGTTGGCTATTTAAAGCCCTTCAATGCTTAATAAAATTATTGAAAGCCATTTCAATCCATTGAGAGACATTTTTCAATCTTTTTGTGCTGCCCCATTTTTAAAAAACACCAACAGTGGTATCAAGAGCTTCATTGATCTTAAGGGATCTGTGAAATCTTCCAAAGAACTACCATACATTTTTAACCCATAAGGGCTACCCATTTTAACCCATCAAGGGTGCTTTTTTCAACGCACATGCTTTTCTAAATCATTTTTTATCCAAAATAATGCAAGCAGCAGTCTCTCTTTGAATGCCCCAAAAATTTTCACTGGTGAAAACTATCAGATTTGGTCATTGAAAATGAAATCATATCTTGAAGCCTATGATCTGTGGGAAGTTGTAATGGAAGATGTACCCTAACAACCTCTCCCTGCAAATGCAAATCCTACCCTTGCTCAAATTAAATCTCATTCGGATGAAAAAATCAAAAATTCAAAGCCAAAACTGTAATTCAAAATTAAATTGCAGATTCGATTTTTTCTAAAATCATTGCTTGTGAGACAGCAAAAGTAGCTTGGGAAAAATTAAAAAAAGAATATCAAGGAAGTGACCGAGTCAGGCAAATGCAAATTTTGAATTTGAAAAGAGATTTTGAATCTCTTAGGATGCAAGAGGATGAAACTATTGTTAAGTATTCTGACAAGATTTCTTTTATTGTTAATAAAATCAGGTTGCTTGGCGAGGATTTCAAAGATGCCAGAATAGTAGAAAAAATTCTTGTGACAATTCCAAAGAGATTCGAATCTAAAATTTCATCTCTGGAAGAGTCTAAAGATCTCTCTACTATTTCTGTTGAGGAACTAATAAGTGCAGCACAAGAGCAGAGCAGAGAAGAGCCTTCAGGCAAAATAATGTTACTAAGGGTGCCTTTTATGCACAAAACAGAAAAGAAAAAGGTAATTATCCTCTTTGCAAATACTGCAAAAGAAAAACACACTTGAAAATTTTTTGTTGGTGGAGACCTAATGCAATATGTGGAAATTGCAAACAAGCCGGTCATATTACAAAAGTATGCAAGCTGAAGAACAATCTTCAAGCACAAGTTGTAGAAGCAGAAATCGAGGAGGAGCAACTTTTTTAAATTGCAATATCTAAAGCAAAGGAGGAGTGTTGAAGTTTGCTTTTAGTTACTGCAGTAACTTTTAGCAAAATAAGTTATTTAGTTTGAATAAATTTGAATTTTGAATTTTAGTTAGTTTGTTTATGTTGTTGAGATATTTTAGGTTGTTTAAATTTTAAATTACGCAGATTATGTGTTTTATGTTGGCTATTTAAAGCCCCTCAATGCTTAATAAAATTATTGAAAGCTATTGAAAGCCATTTCAATCCATTGAGAGACATTTTTCAATCTTTTTGTGCTGCCCCATTTTTAAAAAACACCAACAGTTACTAATGTAAAGGAAAGGAAAAATGCTTAACAAAGATGGAAGCTGAATTGCACGTGCTTGTAACTTAGGGTTCTTTTATCTGGTGGAATAGGACAATTAATTTGGGGAAGCAGGACTCGATAAAGGCCATTGTTTAATGTGGTCTCATGCAATCTGTTAGGTGGACAGAAAATACTCCATTCAAACTTAAAAGGATAGTTTCATATAAGAGGGAAAAACACAGAACAAAAGCTATACTTTGGAAACCATTTAAGTTTAAAAAACTCAAATATATTGACCAATTCCATTAGATTTAACATATAATTTAGGGTGTTCATTAGGATGGACCAAAAATGCTCCCTTTTTGTAACCTAATAGGTCAACCTGAATAGCCAAATGGACACCAATACTTGCACCTACTTGTGTTCCCAGCCGTCGACTCCACGAGGTTTCATCCAGACACCTAAACATGGTCAAAATTAGTGTTTTAAACCACTCTAACTGCTGACCAAGGTTATGTTAAGTTTGTCTAAAACACCAAATTTGTTTAGGTGTCAGGATGAAACCCTGTGGAGCAAAAGGGTTGTTACACAAATCAGTGCAAGCACGGGTGTCTATTTGGCTTTCAGTAGAAACTACAAACAACACAATGCAAAAGAGCCTTTATTTTTCTTACGGTCATTAGTTTCATTTTTTTTAAAATGACCCTTCTTCCTTTAAGGGGTAAAAGTTGACACTGTTACTTAGTATACTTTAACCAAACTGACATCCTTATTGCAGTTATATTTTATAACGAGTATAACAGTAGAAAAATCAAACTACAGAAAATAAATAAACTTGACTATTGATTTCTATGTTGCTCGGACTCTTCAAAAATGTTGCCGCACCCATGTTGGATCCTCATGCACTACTTCTGGAGGATCTGACTCGCACATTTGAAGTGTCCAAGCAACATAGACTAATTTGAAGTCCATTAAACTCACTAGTCACTTCAGTAGTAACCTAAAGGCAGAATACCTAAAGACCTCCCTAAGTTTTTTTTTTTTTTTTGGGTGGGAGGGGGTTGAGATCAAAATGAGCTAAGTTAATAAATGGGAAGGTTTAGACATGTGTGAGGAGGTGCATGTTTGGACATATGCAGGTGCGGGCCAGGGCGGCGAAATAAGATAGGGTTTTTGGTGCGATTTAGAATTTAAAGTGATCTCAAAGTTTTATGGTCTTAAGAGTTCATCCATGTTTGGAGATCATCATATTCATGGGTGCATTTGATATCACAGTGATTAGTGTCAGGCTGTCAACAAAAACACATTCAGGGATTTAAACTCTGTAGGTTCAATTTTTTACGTTTTGTATTTTTAAATTTACACATTCATATCTACTCCCTCAGTCCCACGTTATATGACACTTTTCTTTTTAGTCAGTACAAAAAAGAATGACACATTTCCTTATTTGACAAATGTTTAATGACATTATCAACATATTACCCATGTTGGGTCCCACTTATTTGGCAAAAAGTCCACAAAGGTAAGGATAGCTTTGGAACATTGTCTTCCCATATTTCTTAAACTCCGTGCCTAGTCAAATTACATCCCACAAATTGGATGGGAGGGAGGGAGTAATATTTATTGTAATTTTAGTAGACTTTTATACAAAAATTTATGCTAGGCATTGGAAGTACAGGGTTCAAATAAACCCAGTGCCACTATGTTGCATCCGCCCCCTATGTGTAAGTTATTCTATTCTGATGAATTTTGAAAAGCAATTTGGAATATATCATTTACACGTAAAAATGGAAATGAAAATAATCTAAAACATACCTAAAATTAGGGAAAAAAATGTAACATGTATTTTGCAGAGTTACTGCAATCGCTAACCAAAACTAATTCAGATCATTCTTATTCCATTTTTGATATTGATAAGATTTCTAAAAGATATTTCCTATGTCAATATGTAGAAGTGTAGAACAGTGCATCACTAATGTAATGACCCTCCAGTTCTCTGTTTTCCAATCTTTTACGCATGAATTGCTATTTTTTCCGATGCAGTTAGCTCTATTCCCTGACCTGAGGGCAGGAACCGTCTTATCTTAGGGTAGGGGTAGCCCCAGGTGGGAAGGGCCATCTTGTTGATATTGATTGAGGAGTTTGATGGAGTTTAGCTGACTGAACTTGTGCTCTTATTCTTCTATCAAAAGTAGGGAAGAGCAAGTGTCTGATTAGATCAATCAAGCGATAGGGGCAGAGACTTTACTTCGCTAGGACGGAGTTGCTGTCGATTGAGGATTGGTACTGGGTCGCTTTATGACTTGTTGTGACTGATAGTTTGGTCGCCAGATTGTTCGTTTGGGTTTTGTGCAAGTTTTCGTGTTTTGGAGCCTTTGAAACTTGAACGGTTGACTTCGACCAAAAGTTGAGGAAGACGGCCTCAGAACGCAATTCTGACTATTTAACTAGCTTTGAAAGGGCCATTTTAGGCTAGGGGCATGGTTGGTTTGGGCCCCGAGACTTCTAGTGTGAGTTTGTGCCGTTAGGCGTTTTAACTTTGAAGCTTAAGCCAGGGTTTGACTTCGGTCAACATTCATGGTAAACGTGCTCAGATGAGAATTTTGTTAGCGCGGTTAGCCCTTGAATGTCGAGTTTGGTCTAGAACAACCTTTCGTGCGGTTCTTGAGGCTTCCAGTCTCATTTTGAGCCTTCTTGTGGATTTTAGCTTAAAACAAAACTTGGGTGTGGGACCCACTTTTCATTGAAACGACCTCGGATGAAAGTTTCGATGGTACCATTGAGTCCGAAATGCCGAATTAGATGGGGTAGCATATTTCGTTTGTGCGCACACATTTCGAACGAATCTCGAGCACCCCATTGGAGAATTCGGAGTTTGAGCAAATCAACTGAAGTGTTGATATCTGGTGCAGGCTTTTAGAGACCAGAATTTAGGCCTTCAAGTGACCGGATTCGACTTTTAGTGACCATTTTCAGCTATTTATATCCAAAAACTTTAGCTTCAGTCCTCATTTTCAAAGTGTGATATCTCGAGCTTGGAAGCTCCGATTGAGGTGATTTGAAGTCGTGAAGGTCTGGAATTTTCGTGGCTACGCATTGGAGTGTTTGGGAAGTGTCGGGGGCTCTCCATTCGAGGTATATTCCGCCCCGAAGGGGCTGCCAGTTCTCTTTTGTTTTCTTTAATTGGTGATTTTGTTGCATGTGGTGGTTTGGGCTGTTCCGGGCATGGAATTGAGCCCCATTTCGAGGAACAAGCTTGGTTAGTCAATTTGGGCTGTTATCTTTTGAGCACAGTCGGCCGATGCGTACTGAGTACCGTTTTTGGTGCTCATACTACATTTCTACTCCCTCCAAATCCTAGTTTGAGTTATCGTTGTTGTCTGTTGATTTGGAGTCGTGGGGAGCAGCTTGGAGTCTGAGAGTCTAGGGTGAGCTCCTGGCGTTCGGAGTTGTCGGTTTCTGTCTATTTTTGGCTAGACTTAGTCTTTATATTGTATTCCGAGATAGCCTGTACCTATCTAGTATCTGTAAAGACCTATTTTGTACCTATCTAGTATTTGTAAAAGCCTTGTACTCTTTTTGGATTAGATGTTCGAATACTGACTGATGTCAGGTCTTGGGATGGTTCATTGTGTTGCATTTCTATTGATTACCCTTTCTTAGATTTGTTATAAGATTTATGCTTCTTATTGTTGACTTCCGCTTGGTAGTTTGTTGTTTATGGCTCCGGGCTAAGGGTTAGGCTTACCTACTGGTGGGGTATAGTAGGTGTCATAATGACCTGAGAAATCAAGTCGTGACAACTAACTTCACGACTGAATTCTTCTATAATATTAATTATTAGCAGCAGCCTTTGAAAACTTAAAATTTGTTTCAATTTTAGAGCCAGCCATTTTTATGTTGTTTTAAAGCTCTAAAGGTCCAAAAAAAGAAAATAGAACTTAAGAACACACTTTAATTCCCTAACTGACATGCAAAATTCCAGCCAAAAGACAAAAAAGAAACAAAACTAACGGATTTTTAAGGAAATGAATACTTAAACGGCGCGGGGGTGGGTGCACACTGGTATAGTATAGGGCAGGTGGACGGGGTGAATGTACTATGGGACGGGGCGGATTTGAAATTTTGCAGGTTAGGATAGAAACCACACTGCACTGCTTGCCATCCTTATAGTTAATTGTCATTCCTGTCAAGTGTACTTTTGAAAAGATACAGATTGGGCCAAAGATATTTTGTTAAAGATAACTGTGGAGTGAAAGAGAAGGCAGACATTTGATTCTGTTAAGGAAGGCTTTACTTAGTGACAATTACATCATTTCAAAATGTACTTTCGGTAGAAACTGAACGTCAATCAAATAAGTAGACTTCTTGAGTAATACTCAATAAGACAACAAAATGTTTGCATGCATGAGAATCAGGAAATGATTTACGGTAAAAGGCAGATAAGACATACCATATTCCACATTCTCCAGTACTGATAACAGCAGCCGCAGCAGGATAACCACATAAGAAAAGAATAAGAAACTCCAACCAGATCTGAAACAGTTCGTATAACAAAAGGCAAAGTGATATTTGAATCTACCTCATCAATTGTTTTGGCATTCCACCAATCCTTGTAGAACTCACGATCACCAAAACATAGTAGTTCGGCAAGTATATTTAGCCTGAAGACAAATATGAAATATGTAATCAGAACTAAGTCTCTTTGATGCAAGGGAACATAAGCCAAATATTCGTTTTAGTATTATACAGAGATCAGCGTAGAAACTTTTCATATCCTCGTTAACACTGTTAAGAAGTCCCACATCGGAAAAGGGATGGGCAATTTGGTCTCCTAATATGGACTTGGACGATCCTGACCCTACAAGCTAGCTTTGGGGTTGAGTTAGGTCCAAGTGTCATATCTTTACAATGGTATCAGAGCCAAGTCCATCCCAATTCTTTGTTCACTGATGTTGGACCCCATTTATATTGCCCACGCTCCAGTTAACAAGGTTTGGGCGTGCGGCGGAGTGTTAAGAAATCTCACATCGGAAAAGGGATGGGCAATTGGTCTCCTTATATATGGACTTGGACAATCTTCACGCTACAAGCTAACTTTTGGGGTTGAGTTAGGCCCAAGATCCATCTTTACAAACACCAACGCCATTTCGAAGAGAAAGCAAAGAGATAAATTATGATGACATGACTCTGAATCTTTAACACTAACAAAAATAAGGAAGAATGCATTGTCTAAACATCAGATGAGTTCTAATGTCATGCCAACAATCATAACTATTCAAAGGATTTAGAAGGCCTTAGCATTAAGGCATTCACAACTAAAAGGTACTTTCTTATTCTATGGGAACCTGTTCTCTCTTTTTATTTGGGTGGGGTGGGGGAGGGGGGAGGGGAGGGGGACAGACAAATTTCAAACAGATATATGCTAAACTAAAACCATTCAGGCTCATTGAATCCAGAGGTTTTTTTGGTGCACCATCTGATCCTTTATTTTCTCCTTGATAGTAAGCACTCGTGGTGGCAAATGGGCGGATTGAAAATGGGCCAATATAAAATGGGTAATAATTCAACCCGCTCATATTTCATATGGGTAAAACTGGACTGGATAACAAATGAGTTGGGTAAAATACAAGTTTACCCATATTTTTATGAGTAAATAGTACTCTACTTTAGAATTCAACATGGAAAATATATTTAGTCTTATTTTGGGATGAAAAATGTTGAAAGTATTTTATTTAATTTTATTGTATCATAAAAGTCAAAAAAAAAATCCTATAACTTTTCAATATAAAATAAATTTATGTAATAAGGGGAAATTATTTTTAATTTCAAAGTAAATGAATATTTGCATTTTAGGAGTAAAACATGCTTAATGCACTTTAAGCAATATCAATAATAATACATGATTTGCTTATTTTACACTATTATTTGTTATCCAATATAAAATTAAACAAATAAGAAAAATATAATTATAACTAACAAAAAAAATGTACATTTAATATATATATTTTTTGGAGGGCCAAAGACTTCACATTTTCAATCATAGAGAGGAATAATTAGTTTTACAGAAAAACATAAAAAGGAAGAAAAGTTACAACATTTTTAGTATATCATGAATTTTGAGTGAATAAAAGTTGAAAGCTTAACCCATTTGGCTAATCCATATTTTACCCATAGTTTACCATATTTTACCATGAATACCCATATTTTTATGGGTTTAAACCCATATTTTACCCATGTAAAAAGTCACTCACCCAACCCATTAAAGTATGGGCGGGTTACCAAAATATGGGCTCATTTTGCCAGTACTAATAAGCACTAATCATGTTTAGAAACTCAAATTTTAATAAGCGATCAACACTTCAACGATTACTAACTAAGCATCAAAAGTTGGAATAAACATGTTTCAATTGGGAAAGGGGAAACACGTGGAGACAGACACTTCAACGATATTAATGGTAATTGTTCTGAAGTACAGCACACATTTCTTGCAAGAAAAGGGATTCAGGCATTGAACAAAAGGAAAAGAAGTAAATAATAAAAATTAAAAGTAGAGGGACATACCAAAGATGAAAGATGCAATAAAACATGCAGAGCCAGACATATAAATTTGGAACCGAAAGCTTCAATACCCTCTCAATGGCATATAAAAGGTTTCCTTTCAAAGGATGTTGTGAATTTTGCACAATTGGGTTAATGTACTGCACAAGGATGAATCCCGTCAGACTGTATTTATGCTTATCAGAGGAAATTCTGAACCTTCACGAAAGAAAAAATCACCTGTTCTATGATAAATCCCATCAATCCTGTAAATATTACCAGCTTGATGAATTGTCGGGCCACCCAACCTTTGCGAATGCATGGAGTGCGGGGATAGCTAAGCTTCAGATAACAGAATAAATAAATCAAAAAACTAATGAGTTGATGTAAGAAACAACTCCTAGAGTGAAATCTTTGATCCCTTACGTAGGATTTTTATTTAAAGGGGATTTAATGATAAGATAATAGCTTGAGTAACCTATTTCCTTTGGTTATCAAAAAAAACAACTATAAGATGTTAGCATATAATTTTTTGTAAGAAAAAGGAAGAGGGAACCACAATAAGTTAATAGTCTAGATAGATAAGAGTCCTTCAATATTGGATAAACATGGAATGAACTTTATTCAGTTCTAGCTTAATTGTTTGGTTGAGTTGTCTTTCCGGACCAGACCCAAAATTAGCATGATAAAATACACTATAGTAGTCAAAATGAATGAATATGTTCAATTCAACAACTTCCTAAATATACTAATTGAGCTGGACTTAACCTAACGTTCTAAATTACAAGGAACTGCTCTTGGAGTCTGAATATGAACAGTAAAATTCAATAAGAAATTCAAAGGCAGCAAAGTAAATAGTTTAAAGAGTATCATATAACCCAATCCTTTTGCAATCTCAATGAGTAATTTAAAACATCTAAATACCAACAATACTAAGTCCAAGATACATCATCACACATACAAGAATAACTAGTATAGTTACATGTGTATCTTCATTAAAATGGTTTTTTAATAATTTACTCCATTTGCACCAATATTATTTGAACAAACTGTTTCGAGCACAGAATCTATCACCAAAAGCATTTGAAGGCAATAGTTGTAGAGAGGGAAAAATGAGGATTCTAACAAATGAGAAACCCGACCATATGATACATACTATAGGGTAGCAGACTAGCAGGGAAGAAATTAGACTTGTTAAAAGTAATATTAGGGATCAGCATCCAGCAAAACAATTTCAAAATCTAAAAGACAAATAATAAGTTGATGACTACAAATCACAAGATTCCTACCACCAAATTTACTATTAGTATTGCAACACCAATTTAAAGCTCCTAATTTTTTATATATTTAGAAGATCGATAGCCCCTCTCTCCCACTTGTGACCTAATTTACTTTACCCTCGTAGCCAAATTGACCAATGCTAAGAATGATGTCAGATCAAGGGTGTGGCCTAGTGGTCAATGAAGCAGGTTCTCTCATGTTCAAAGCCCAAAGGCAAACATACTAGGGGATTTCTTCTTACCTGTAACGTGTCGTTTAATGTGATAACACCAAAAAGTCCTGGGATTAAATTCTAGTGCCACTTACTTTGTTGTTTGGTTGGCAAGTTCAGGATAACTTATCCCTGAATTAATAATTAGTACCAGAATAAGTTGTCCCTTCCCTTGGGTGGTATAGTAATTCTGGGATAAAATAGGTAAATGACAAAGATATCCCTTCAAACCCTTTTTATACATCACTTTTCACATTCATGTAGGTTATTTTTGTAAGAAAATAATTTGTTTCTTAAAATTTATGCAATGCATATTATTTTGAATACAACAAACCAAACACCCAATAAGAAATAATCTCAGCATAACTTATCCCATCATAACTTGTATTCAAACCAAACGACTCCTAAAAGCCTTGGTGGACAGAGTTACCGGTACTTGTGTTGGTGGGACATTGCAGGTACCCTGTAGAATTAGTCATGGTAGTATCTACTGATTGAGTTTTTAGTTGAAAATACCTGATAGATTAAGAATAGTTTGATGGTCAAATTATATAACCTTGACCATTGAAGTCTATGTATGATAGTTAATTTGGCACATATCAAATACAAGTTTATCAGCAATAATGTCTAGTCCTCTATGACCAAACCCAAAACCTGAAAGCATCAACTAGGCACAGACATCCACTCCTAATTTCTATATTAAACATTGCAAACCACCATAAACAAGTTTATCTATTTAGAATCAGGGTTAATTTGCAAACAGACATAAGCTAATGGTGTCATGGTGCAGGTTTGCTACGATGGAAGAAAATGACTGGATAAAATTTTGCAAGATTTAACTGATGCTACCTGATAGCATAATGTTGGAGCAACCATAAAGTAAGCTAAACTCTTGAAGCTAACATCATAAGAGTAATCCGCATCTGAAGTTTCAACCTAACAACATAAATAAGTGAATAACAAGAACAACATACCCAGTAAAAGCCCACAAAGGGGGGGGGGGGGGGTCTGAAAATTAGTGAATAAAGAAAGAAAAAGAACATAAAAAAGCTAGATATAAGAGATTCAATATAAAATTGCTCAAACCACAAGAATAAGATAAATCACTGAAGTTGGTTAGTCTAATGATTTTTAATATTCACTCCCAAAAATGAAGCTTTAATCCAGCGCAGATCCTATGGGTCTATGAGAAGAGGACACGGATTAATAATACCTTATCCATAGACTTTGCAAGTACTCTCATATCATGATTTGTATGTGCATAAGAAACCAGCTTCATCCACACAATACAAGCAACGAGCATCAATATGACACCAGACAGAAAAGCAGAATCACACCTGTGCAGTTTAAAAGCATTAACTTGATATAAATTTAAATATATACCAGCTAGAGAAATAGCAGTTGGACAGCTACAGTTGAAAATTCTCCCCTCGTAATGGTAATCCAAATTTTACATCAGTGATTATCCTACCCAACATCCCAAAATGAAGGTTTTAAAATGTCTCAAATAGTTAAACTCAGAATCAAATATTAGTTCGTAAGCAGAACTCCTGCCCCAATAAATAGTCATTTTTTGACATCTAAAATATTCACTAGCTAGAAAATTTCTCAGTTTTACCACAAACATGGAAGCAGCAAGAACCGCCTATCATACACTTTTAAGAGGATATATATCAAAGTTTCATGATTACAATGCATAAAGACATACTTGAGAATGACCAGAACTGGATACAAAATGGCAACTGTTGTTATAGTTATGTGAAGAATGACCACCACCTGCAGCATCACACAGAAAAAATTATTGATTTAAGTTTGAGTCTTAAAGTATTTGTGGATCATAAAAATAGTCAAAACATCACAAGTGAAAATCACAATGACCACAAACACAACTATAAACAGGAAAATGAGTCGGTGAGAACTCCATGTGAAAGAAATTTTCACTTCACATAACAAGGATGGATTTTAGAAAGGAAAAAATAAGGAAACATATAAAAAGAGGTGATCTCGACTTACACGCTCAGTCAAACGCCTCTTCTGTGCCATCTTCTCCACAAGGAAAGCAGTCAGAGGCAAAAGTTGGAGAATGAG